>PPOJ03000039.1:0-90140 GCA_003708845.3 Sungouiozyma intestinalis | reverse complement strand
GATCTTTCAAGAGCATCCGGACGCATGGCAGCGTGCGGACCAAATCTTACAATTCTCTAAAAACCCACAAACGAAGTTTATCGGGCTGTCGATCCTGGATAAGCTGATCAAGACGAAGTGGAAGCTGTTGCCCGCAGAGCAACGTACAGGTATCCGAAACTTCATCGTCGGGATGATCATCTCGATGTGCCAGGACGAAACGATCTTCAAGACGCAGAATAACTTGATTAACAAGTGTGATCTGACTTTGGTGCAAGTTTTGAAACAAGAGTGGCCGCAGAACTGGCCAGAGTTCATCCCCGAGTTGGTGAGCTCTTCGACCTCGTCTTTGAACGTTTGCGAAAACAATATGGTTATTTTAAAGTTATTATCTGAGGAAGTGTTTGATTTCAGTGCAGAACAGATGACGCAGGCTAAAGCGAGAAGACTGAAGGAATCGATGGGTAAAGAGTTTGAACAGATCTTCAAGCTATGTTTTGAAGTGTTGGAGCAAGCTTCGAGCCCCTCGTTGGTCGTGGCGACCTTGGAATCCCTGTTGCGGTATTTGCATTGGATCCCATACCGTTACATCTTTGAAACAAACATTTTGCAATTATTGAGCACCAAATTTCTAGCCTCGTCGGATACTAGGGCTGTGACTTTGAAATGTCTTACCGAGGTAGCCAATTTGGAGATCCCAACGGATAATGTATCGGTCAAGACTCAGACTGTTCTTTACTTCAAAAATAGTTTGGAACAGATTGCCCTTAATGTAGTACCCGTGACAGCGGACTTGAAGAGCACTTATTCCACAGCCAATGGATCAGATCAATCTTTTTTACAAGATTTAACCATGTTTCTAACCACCTATTTATCTCGTCATAGAACTCTACTGGAGAGTGACGTGAGTATCAGAGAATTGCTTCTCCACGGTCACCAGTATTTGATCCAATTATCCAAAATTGATGAAAGAGAGTTATTCAAAACCACATTGGACTATTGGAACACATTAGTCTCCGACTTGTTTTACGACGATCAAAAATCTTCACGCAGTTCAACGACCCCATTCATGCAGTTATCCATGGGGTCACAGTCGCTCTCCGCAAGTCAACCTCTTAACCAGGGCTTTCAAAACCAGGACGCGTCGAAAAAATACATCTATCAAGATATATGTTCACAACTAAGATGGATCATCATTGAAAATATGGTAAGACCAGAAGAAGTCCTAGTGGTAGAAAATGACGAAGGTGAAATTGTCAGAGAATTTGTGAAGGAATCTGATACCATTCAATTATACAAATCTGAAAGAGAAGTGCTTGTGTACTTGACTCATTTAGACGTCGTTGACACAGAACAAATTATGATCAACAAGTTGGCAAGGCAGATCGATGGCTCTGAATGGTCTTGGCACAACATCAACACATTATCATGGGCAATTGGCTCCATTTCTGGGACCATGGGTGAGGACACAGAGAAAAGGTTTGTGGTTACTGTTATAAAGGACCTGCTGGCCTTAACAGAGAAGAAAAGAGGTAAGGATAACAAAGCTGTCGTTGCCTCCGATATCATGTATGTTGTCGGGCAGTATCCTCGTTTCTTAAGGGCACATTGGAATTTCTTGAGGACAGTGATCCTCAAGTTATTTGAATTTATGCATGAAACCCACGAGGGTGTCCAGGATATGGCGTGTGACACGTTTATCAAGATTGTTCAAAAATGTAGATTACATTTCATCGTTCAACAACCCCGTGAATCTGAACCTTTTATCCAAACTATAATAAGAGATATTCAAAAGACCACGAGCGATTTACAACCACAACAAGTCCATACTTTCTACAAAGCCTGCGGTATCATCATCGCAGAAGAAAGGAACCTAGACGAAAGGACTAGACTTCTTGCAGACTTGATGCAGTTACCAAACATGGCATGGGATGCAATTGTGCAACAATCTACGGCAGATTCTTCGTTGCTATTAGATCCAGAGACTATCAAGATTATTGCCAACATCATCAAGACTAACGTCGCTGTGTGTTCAGCTATGGAAGCAGGTTTCTACTCACAATTAGGCCACATATATTACAATATGCTTCAACTGTACAGAGCTGTTTCGTTTATGATCTCCTCGAACGTAGAATCAGATGGTCCAATTGCCACCAAGACACCAAAAGTGCGTGGGTTAAGAACTGTTAAAAAGGAAGTGTTGAAGCTAGTAGAAATCTACATTGCTAGTGCCAAGAACTTGGATGATGTTGTCACGGTACTAGTGGACCCATTATTAAACGCTGTCCTAGAAGACTACCTCAATAATGTACCGGATGCTAGAGACGCGGAGGTATTAAACTGCATGACCACAGTAGTAAATAAGGTAGGGCATATGATCCCACAAGGTGTTATCCTGATCTTACAAAGTGTGTTTGAATGCACTTTGAATATGATCAACAAGGACTTCACTGAATACCCAGAACACCGTGTTGAGTTCTATAAATTGCTGAAGGTTATCAATGAAAAGTCATTCAATGCCTTCTCAGAACTACCCCCAGCTGCATTTAAACTATTTGTTGATTCCATCTTCTGGGCGTTCAAACACAACAACAGAGATATAGAAGTCAATGGGTTAGTAATTGGTATCCAATTAATAAAAAACATTGAAGATATGGGGAACACTGATTTTGCTAACGCCTTCTACAAGAGTTACTTCTTCACATTTGTAAGCGAAACCTTTTATGTCTTAACTGATGCTGATCATAAATCTGGATTCTCCAAACAATCGTTGTTATTAATGAAATTGTTATCCTTGGTTTATGATAACTACATCACAGTACCTATTTATGGTGAAGGTGAGGCACCTCAAGGCACCAGCAATGAAGCTTACTTAAACCAGTACCTAGCTAACATGTTATCAAATGCATTCCCTCATTTGACCCAAGATCAAGTGGCCAACTTTTTAACTGCATTAACGAAACAATACAAAGACCCTGTTAAGTTCAATGGTATCTTGAGAGATTTCTTGGTTCAAATCAAAGAGATTGGTGGTGACCCAACTGATTACTTGTTTGCAGAAGAAAGAGAGACTGAAATGCTCGAACGAGATAAACTACAAAGAGAAAAAGCAGCCAAGGTTGGTGGGCTGTTGAAACCATCGGAATTGGATGACTAGTCGGTCATGAACAATTCAACACAAAGATGATAAAACCCCGTGACTTTTGTTGGTGATATGCTGAGTATGTTTCAGTACTAAATAGAACGAATACGTATGTATTGGAAAATAAATGTCTTATTATTATTAGTTCCTTTCGACGTAAGAAATTTTATATATATGTACATGACGATCTATGGTGGTAACCTATTTCTTAATTACACTACTATCCTTTTCCTCTGCCTCACCCATTTTCTTAATAGCATCTTGAATTCTAACAAATCCGCCTTTAGGTCCCGGAACGTGTCCTTTAACCCAAATAACATTGTTGACATCATCGACTTTCAAGATCTGCAAGTTTTGGATCGTAGCATTCTTACCTCCCATACGACCAGGCATTTTCTTCCCCGGCAAGATACGGCCAGGATCTTGGTTTTGACCGTAAGAACCACCGTGTCTGTGTGTCTTTGTAGTACCGTGACTTGAGTTTGCACCTCCAAAATGCCACCTCTTCATAACACCTTGGAACCCTTTACCTTTACTGATCGCAGAAACATCAATGTAGCCGTTAACTTGGAAAAATGACGGTTTTATAAGCGTCCCAACGGGCAACAAGCCCTTCTCATCCTTCACTCTAAACTCAGAAACTTTTAATTTTGGGTTCACCAAATTCGACGCAAAATGCCCTAGCAACTGCTTCGACACTTTGTTTGGGTTCTTGTCGCCAAATCCAACCTGGCATGCATAGTAACTGTTCTGTTCCATGTTCCTATGTAATATCACTTCACAATTATCAAAGAGTAAAATGGTAGCAGCGGTCTTCTCACCTGTATTCTCATCAAAATACGGAACCATCCCAATCTTTTGTGTAATCGTACCACATCTATTCGGTAACCACTTTCTAGAGTGAGCTGCAGCTACAGAAAACGCTATCTTCGGTGCGACAGACTCTGTTGTAGTCGCAACGCTTAAAGCAGTTAAAGAAGCCTTGGCTGAGTAAGACCGTATACAACTGGTCTTCACACTTTTCAAAACTGTCAGACCCCAATTCATCTTGCTATACTTGGCTCAACGACCTATAGACCAACAAAGAGAGGTTTTCAATCGCAATTTCAGCAATTCTTGGGTCGATTGCACCACGCTGGGTCCTCGAATTGAAGAGTTCAAATTTATTAGATGTGACTGATCACGTGACAATATTTATTACAATTACAAACATGGTGACAGAATATTATATAGTCTATTAGTACACGTCCGTGGATCAGGTTTGCTGCCGTAGTAGTTTCATGCGTCTGACGTACTATGAGAGAGTCCATTGATAAACCTTGATGCAAAAGAAAGTACAACAGTTGGAAGCGTGGCTACCAAACAAAAAAAAATATGCGACAGATAACAAAATGAGAGATGACAGGAATGGTAGATTAGAGAATAGCACAAGGTTCATAAAAAGATATGATAGTTGTTCGATGTCCCCAGCTGTTTTCTTAAAACGTCGTTTTTAGTTTGTACTGGAAGAATCTCTCCCATGCTTGGAGGGTTGACAATATCAGAATCGTCTAGCAGACCGGAGACACGCGAGCTTGAATTATACCCATGTGGATGGTTGAAACCTTGGTTCTGTTTTGGTTTGGGAGACAAATGGCTGCCTTGCTTTCTAAACGATCCTGCGGGCCTAAACGTTTGATGTTGGGACAGTTCCGATGGATCTGTCATGACAATACTCTTCCTCATCAATTGATGCGGTTGTGGGGCCGTAACTAATAGCCCATTTTTCGTCTTCAAAGTGATAGTCCTTCTCTCGTGGTTGTACTGTATATTTTCGTTTGAATAAAATAGTTCAGGTTGGTTGATTGGACTGAACGCTTGGTTACCAAACATCTTGTAGTTATGACTTCCTGGGATTTGCTTCAAAGGTTGCTTCTTAAATGCAGTTAGCGACTGACCTATTGAGGTGTCATTCCTTTTCAATTCAGTTGGAGAGGGTAAAACGTTTATGCTCTCGAATGTTTGTGGATGTGGACGGTTCAGGTTTGGCGAGTTATAATTGGAAGCCCCATAAACAGAACTACCATACATGGATTGTTGGTAGATGGAAGGCGAGGAGCTAGAGAGGTTCGAGTTGCTACCAGATGGGTGATAATATACCTGTGGCAGACTTCTTGGGTCCTGAGGGATTTGAGAGTTGTAATGCATGTCCGTGGTCACTTGTCCCAAAGGTGA
Source organism: Sungouiozyma intestinalis (assembly GCA_003708845.3). Lineage (NCBI taxonomy): Eukaryota > Fungi > Ascomycota > Saccharomycetes > Saccharomycetales > Saccharomycetaceae > Sungouiozyma > Sungouiozyma intestinalis. The sequence goes on along the minus strand of PPOJ03000039.1, from coordinate 84,805 downwards.
CGACACATACGGTGTGGAAGCATACGCTCTCTGTTGTAATGGCATATTATTGACATGCTGGTCCGTTATATGTGTATCTTCCTTGCTGGCCACACCATTGGTGTCGTTAGCAATTTGTTCCGTATGTTCAATGGAGTCTATATGGATAGACGCATCGTTTTCATCTGGGGTCGCGACATCTTCTGAATATAGCGAGGATGTGGGTCTGCTGTCTGGGATATTTAAAGCACTGACGGGATCCAAGAAGGAGCTCCTATTGGACAAAGATGGGTCCAAATAGATATCATAAATACTCTTGATTCTCTTGAAATTCTCGTCATCATCATCATCCAGCTCGATAACAATTTCATTAGCCTCATCATTGACAATTATCTTTGGTGGTAATTTATCAGCGTTCATGTATGTGTCCGAGACCAAAGTATCCTCATTTGTGGTGGGAGACACGGAGTCCGATACGGTCTCGTCAGCCTGAAATGTTGTTGACTCTGCAAGAGTCAAATCGCCCGCCGAGGTATTCGCAGGAGACTCCTTCTCTGCCAATTTCTTCAAATCTGGCGTGTTTGGCGGTATAATCAGGATCTCCTCCTTTCTAATAGTTCTCTTACGGCTGCCAAATTTGCTCAACCTGGGCTTGAAATGTTCTTTCGTCACATTATTCGTACTCACAGCAACTCTCTTCGACTTGTTGAACTCATCGTTGCTCACCAAAGTTTCTGAAGAGAAACTAACAGGCTCGACATAATTCTTTTTCTTCTTGTACGACCAACTGAAAACCATCGATAATACTAGCAATACAATAACCACAGGAATGCCAACTACACACCCAACTACGATTGCTTTCGTGTTCTGCTTACTCTGATAACTCCTCTCGCTCAATTGAATAAAATCTGAACCAGTATCCTGAATGTACATGGACTAGCTAATCACAGACAGTCAGCAAAGGGATAAGACCTTTTCAACCTTGAGCACCTCTGTCAGTTAACGCTACAAGACACACATATACGTTCCAAGTGTCAGGTGGATCCAGACTTATCTAACTATATATATACATACACGCACGAAAACCGCACATCTAACAGAGATACCTGTACGTGCAAGGTCGCCAAAATTTTTCAGACCATCCCAGTTATCTGATCACTCGATCTTGCCAGTAACCTGTAGATGAACCAATGGCCGAAGCATTACCAAGGTGCTAATGTGTTGGTCTGGCACTGTCTTTCTACGCCGTTACACTACGGATGTATACAGTTTGTGGTTCAACACCATTGCTTCGACGAGCACCGAGGTACGGTCTTTGCTGACGCGTTCTGCGCAGGTTTCTGTGTCCCAAACTGGAAAACCCAACAACGCGACACGTTCCGTCTCGAGGAAAAGCGCCTATTTCGGATATTTATGCTCTCTGCTGTGGACCCTCAGGAACCTTCCTATACAGGTAATAGAGAGCGCGAAACGGGTTTCCTCCTGCTGTGGAGGTTCCCGTTGGAGAGGTTTCCAAAAGCATCTCTCCCGATTCGGACGACTCCACCTTCGCTACCTCATAAACCCTAATTTCTTTATGTGAACGGGGGTTGTGTAAAAAGAAAGAAAAAAGCCCATCGCACAAGCTTACTTTCTTTACTGTCTATAGCAACAGCGGCGCTTAGATCCAGTATACGCTAGCAGTACCTAGATAAAGCTAATTCACAAAGGTTACTCTTAAAAAATCTATGTAAAACATTACTCTTTGTCCCAGCCTAACTTCAAAGCTTGTTCGTAAGTTGGGTAATCAGTGTAGCCTACTTTACCAGAGCTGTAGAACGTGCTTCTATCGTAACTGTTTAATGGCAAACCCGTTTCAAGACGATCTACAAGGTCTGGGTTAGAAATGAAATATCTGCCAAATGCTATGATATTTCTATCGTTCTTGGCCAGTTCTTTCACTAATGTAGGGTGCAGAGCGTAGTTACCATTTCTAATAACAACACCTTTCCAAACATCGTAAATAAATTCATCGTTACCGCTGCTACCTTGATCATCGCTTTCAAGCATGAATGGGTTAGTGACACGACGTTCTAACAAGTGAATGTATGCGATTCTCTTACCCATCCGTCCTCTTTTCTCCAATTCAGCGTACACGTATCCGAACTGAGCGATAGTGTTTGGGTTAGAGGCGCCTTGCATGTTATTGAACAGTCCCCATGGGGAGAGTCTGATCCCGACCCTCTCGGCACCAATGGCCTCTGTCACGGCATCAACAACTTCTAAAGTGAACCTGGCCCTGTTTTCAATGGATCCACCGTACTCATCAGTTCTCTGGTTCGAGACATCATCCAAAAACTGGTTCAATAAGTAACCGTTGGCGGAGTGGATCTCTACACCGTCAGCGCCTGCAGCAATAGCGTTCTTGGCAGCGTGTACGTAATCCTTGACGTATTGCTTGATCTCATCCTTGGTAAGGCTGTGCAATTTCACGCCAGCCCTTTTGGCGGCAGCCTCTACTTCCTCGCTTTCGTAAACTTCAGAGGCACCATCGTAACGTAACCCGTCTCTCTTCATGTTTTCAAAGGGGGCCTGCCTCCCAAGAGCCGCTATTTGGATAAAACCATAGGATTTATTCGCATGGATCCTAGCAAACACTTCTTTCCAACGAGTCACTTGCTCATCAGACCAAATACCTGGTACATTATCAATTCCACCGGCTTGGGCAGAGACAAAAGTGCCCTCAGAAATAAGCAGAGTACCGGGCCTCTTGGACCTTTGGTCATAGTACTCTGGTTGCAACTCTGTGTTAGGCAAATTCCCCGGATGTATAGCCCTCAGTCTTGTTAATGGAGGTAAAGCCACACGATGTTTCAAGTCCATGTTACCCACTTTGATGGGTTTGAAAAGATTCGTGCCGCCGAAGGCTATCGGTTTGTAATCTTTATTGAAAGGCATTGCTAATTTTGTTTTTGTCACTCTATGAGGTTCGATGGTTAGTTGGTTAGGCAGTGATGGTTCTATGTTCGACAATCAATTGACTGGGTATTTATAACAAATTATCGACCATTGTCCTTACGTAAGAATTTTGAACAAAGTGCACCTCTCTGATTATTACACCCGCTCAATATCTGTCGAGTGTTCAACGGCAATTGGATTACAATTGCAGAGCTTCCATTTGATTGTCCTTGGTGTCTACTATACGCAGGCAAAGCGGCGAGCAAGAGTCTTATCAAATATCCACGGATGTTTAATGAAATGTCACCTTCCGCGGGATGAACGTATTTGAGGGAAAAAAAACTCCACGGAGAGTGTAAACCGATCAGAAGACTAATGCCACGATTGGTGCCTGTGTGACAAGCACTAGATGCTCGAAATCAAACGCTATGCTGCCTCATACGAACGTTGCCAAGAGTGGTTATAACCCAGAAAGCTGCTAGACCGTTCGAACATTCTAGAAATCAACGCTGCGATGAGCCACCAGGCATATAGGCCTCCTGACCCTGTGAACAGATGTCCCAGCTCAATGCCCTGACACAACGTCCCGGCACGCTGAGCGTGCTCAGCGTGCACGTGTGCGTACTATGCAAGAGCCAAAACTGAGAATCAGCCGTACCCGGGGTAACGACTAATTGACACTATAAAGAGACTAACCTTGCGGTCCATGGACTCATGGACCGCCTTGTTAGATGGTATAGCACCAAAAGTCACTCGCCTGTGGGTCCTGAGACTCACAGGCAAGTTAAGAGATCCAAAAAATGTTATCATAGTTAACTAGATGGCAGCGGAGCAGCAACCACTCGCACCACATCAGAGCACGCGAGCCGCGGCGGCAACATCCGACCCTTTATCCAGGTCGCTGAACGGAGAGACAATACCCGGATGGTTCTGGTAAAAGGCAAGAACCATGTTCGTGAAAAGGACAGAGCCGGGACCGTGGCCCCGACTCGTTCTCGATATCGATCTCCCAATGCTGCACAGTGCAGTCACCACTCTGATGCTTTTACTAGCAAGAGGGCCCCTACTCCAGCCATACTGTTCTGCTAAGACAATTGGAAGAGACGGTGGTAAGTAACTGTGATGAAATATCACGGACACACGTTGATATTTATACTGCTTTCTCAAAAAAAAAAATAAACGGACAATGAAATAAAGGCGTTACCCGTTCTGACCTTGCCAGGTCTTCATCCATTGATACCCCGGCTAATGGCAGTTGATGAGGGTATTATGGATCTGATACGGTACTAGAGATGTCAATTCATAAGCAGTTTATTTCTAAGCTTCTTTCCAGGATCTATGGATCAGGAACAATTGTTGGAGCCAATTATCAAAAACCCTTGGTGAACAAAAGCCAGGTGAGTTCAGTGTTACGTTACCACTGTTTTGATCCTAGTAAAGATGAGAAAGATTTTTCGATGCTGAGTTACTACAGCACGCTCAATGTGCGCCCGCCGGAGCATGCAAAACGACTGAAATCTATCAAATTGAGAGATCCCCAGAATTTTCAATTCCAAAATTACTACTACTTGCTGTTTGCCAACGAGGTGTTAAGCCAGCGGTTTTATGAGTCAGTAAAAAATTATGGTAATTTAGATGAGTTTATGTGTTTTAGCTTTGTCAAGGACGATCTAGAGACGTTTAAGGAGGAGTATCAAAAGTACTGTGCCAATTTGCAAGCTGCTTACAAGTCTGAGACTGAGTATTTTGAATCGATCAATGCGAATCATACTGCAAATGGGAAATTAATACATGAATTAAATGACAATGTTACTAGTATTCAAAACAAATCGCTCACTATTTGGAATCTGCCTGTCGATATCGATGTGCAAACCTTGTCGGGACTGTATCCCGATTATAACATAAAGCATTGTTTTAAATTGCAAAGTCAAGGCCCATCAGGACTGTTTTATATGGCGTTTGAAGACACCCGTAGTAGTTTTCGGTTCAAGAGAGATTTCCACGGTTCTTGTTTCAAAAATAACAAAAACCACATGCTAGTGATCAATAACTTATCCTAAATGGAACAAGAAATGCAATGGCAGTCTGTGCCAACATGATATGGTCGTTAATGTGTTGTTGTTTTTTGTTCTACTTCCTATATGTTTGATTTCTATTTAGGATCATATGCTCATAGATACCTCCAGGACTCTCTTATTATTTCCCAATTCCTATCCTCTTTATTCAGATGAGTACTTGCATTGCTATTTTGCTCATTCTTATCATCTTTCTCTAATATCACGTATTTTTCCCAAACCCCACTGTGTTTCCAAACGATAACTAGACTATCTTCATCCAATGATGAGTTCCCCTCAACGTGGTTGTTTGACTGCATTGAGTTTGTGCACCAGCCGATCTTGCACCTGTCTTTCTCGATGTCGATCAAGTTCGGATTTGTGGAAGAATTGTCATCGGTGCTGCGATGAAGTCTTGGGTTTGTTAAATGAACACTGCACATCGACCAATATGAGTCCAAGTATTTTAACTTTAAGAATTTTTGAGGCACAACATTTTTCAAAAGATGTACTCGGTTATCACTATTACTGACGCCATTCGTTGGAGTCACTTGGAAAATGTGTAGAGTTTGTTTATCAGAAACCACAGCTAGCCGTGTCCCCTCTGGGCTAAACTCCATATCGTAAATGTCTGCGTTATCCATACCTCTTCTAAATTCTTTGAATAAAGTTCCAGTCATGACGTTAAATATTCTTATCAAAGTACCTTTATTTGAACATGTTGCCACCATCGTCCCCTGGTGGTTTAGCTTCACTAGCCTAATAGCAGATCGATGAGCATTCACAATCGTCGTAGGTAAAGTATTCATATCAGTGATCTTATTTAAATGACCAATATAGATTTGGCCTCTATGGTTCATGGATTCATATATGATGATGCTACCATCTCCATCATCCTTATGTAATTTAAAATCGACGGGAGAGCCGTTTGGAATCTCGATATCTTGTATGACTTTAGTTGGTTGGCTTTTAAATTTGTAGATAGAAATGGTGTCTTCCATTTGAATCACGATGTGGGCTCTGGTTAGGTATACTTCTTTCACACTTGACATAAAGCTCAGTTTCAGTGTTCTTTTCTGCAAAAGATCGTCCCAAATAATAACTTGATTGGAAGGGAAGGCAGGCCTCTTGCCACCACCGACTAAAGCAATATAATTTGTGCGATATAACATTCTAGAGTAACCAATTCCAGTCCCAGCATCAAAGTCAAACTTTCGGGCAATTTTTTTCTCTAACGGATCAGTGTTATAAATGTGGAATCCCTGATCTGTGGAACCACTGAAACAAGAATCATCCTGGTTAAAAGAGATGTGTGAAAACTTCGATTCTTGAGAAACCACAGAATTTATGATTTGTGGTGATATATTCATCGCCACACTCACTAGATTTAAGCTCGCAGTGAGTTGTTTATTTTGAATGACGAATTACAAGTGGTATGCTTATATATTAATCAAAATATACCATATTAAGGAAACACTACCACTATTATATATTGCACTTGAAAATGGAAAGTTCAACCGGTATTTACGCTATAGAGATGAGATATGGTAAGGGTATATTTATGGTAGATATGATCAGGTAACAGTGGAGTTGTGGAAGGATCTAGATTTTAACAGTGCTAGAATTGTTGTCTGTCGTTTTTTTCCTTGAAGTGACATTTTTCTTTGACTAGGACAGATTTTGACTGCTTTCACTTAGAAAAATTATAGCAGTGCCACAGAATACTTGTAGTAGCGTGTGTACCAGTGTTGGTATTTGGTTTGTAGATGATTTTTTAGGTAATCCAAACTTTGAAACTAAGATCTCTTGATCCTATTTATTGCTATTGAATTTGCTAACTAATAATACAGTTCCTCGTTAACCTGCTTTTTTTCTCTTGCTGATATTTTCCCTGTCATTATTGTACAAATTTTAACAAGTTTCATTCCATGATAAATTCTGGTAAGCCTGATGTTTCTAGTTCCATTTTCAAGAAAACAGGACCGCTAGATCGCTATATTCCAATAACTACATCGAAACGAGCGTATAATGCCGCAGCAAATTGGTGCTTAGATGAAGACCTTTGTGAATCCTACAGTTCACAACTCTCATCGCCAAGCAAAAAGTTAATGTCACCTGAGTTTTTCAATGATCTCTTAATGACTGGCCATTACGATGCTATAAACAGCTCGTTTTCATTAACATCTGATGAGACAATGATAAACAATTCTAGTGAATCACCTGATTTGCGGCACTCAAAACAACTATCAGAGACTTTAACGTCTAATCTTCCAAAGAAAGTACTAAATTTTAATGACTGTTCCTCAATTGAAGTGAATCTAAAATTAAAAGCTAAGATGAAAAGGCAAAGAGCAGCCAGTGTGAACAGTAGTTATAAGAATACACCAAGAAAATCCCTTAAATCCCACGTTCCATTTAGAGTTTTGGATGCTCCATCTCTAAGAAATGATTTCTACTCAAATTTAATCTCATGGTCTCATACAACTAATAACGTCGTTGTTGGATTAGGGTCTTCTGTCTATATTTGGTCTGAATCTGATGGTGCCATCCCAGTCTTAAGCCACACCTACTTGAAGAGCAGAAACGATTATATCACTTGCGTATCATTTTCACAATTCTCTTCCCATTTATTAATTGGCACCAAACATGGGATTTTATTGCTATATGACTCAGGTTTAGCTATAAAGAGTTTTAAGGATAATAATGCGTTAACAAAACCCTTATCGAGTTACAGTTCGACATCTTTGAAAGGCATAACATGCATTGAGTGGATGAAGGAAAAAGATGAATTGAGTTTCCTTATGGGAGAGGAAAATGGCTCCGTATGTAAGATCCAAGTGACAACTGATGAGCAACTACATTACATATCTAAGTTCCAAGCTCAAAATCAACAAGTTTGCGGTAAGTGAGAAACGAAAGAAACCACCCTATGAATCAAGTTTAGTTTCCAAGATTTTTTGTCTAAACCGAGTACTAACCTTTGCATAACACATAAAATTAAGGCCTGTCATTGAACCACGATCAAACCATTATAGCTGTTGGTGGAAATGATAATTCGTGCAGCGTCTGGGATATTAGCCACTTCGATGAACCAAAATTGAAATTTATCCTAAATCATACCGCTGCAGTGAAAGCTGTTGCCTTTTGTCCCTGGTCTAAGTGTTTACTAGCTACAGGTGGTGGTAGTAAAGATAGAACCATAAAATTCTGGCATGTACAGACAGGCACTCTATTAAATGAGATTAAAACCTCAGGGCAAGTAACTTCCTTGATATGGTCTAAAAGGTACAAACAAATAGTCGCTACATTTGGGTTTGGAGACTTGAATGAGCCATTAATAATCATCCTATATGCATATCCATCTTTAGAGCAAATCCTATACGTGAAGACTATGACCCCAGTGAGAGCTCTGAGTGCAGTGTCATCACCAAATGTGACATCGATCTGCGTGGCAGCCAATGATGAAACCATTAGATTTTATGATCTATGGGATGAAAAAGAAGATATCATAACTGAGCTACAAGAGCAAGGGCTGTACGGATCTAAGATAATTGAAATGGCAGAGGGAATTAACGAAAGTCATAATAAACTGAGGTAAACACATTTTTGGCATCTCCCATCACAGTATATAACAACATATATAACTTATTTAACAATAATCACAAGACTATCCCGAATGCCAAACTATGATCTAGATCACCGCTTGTAAAACTAGTTCTCTGTTGAAATTTCTCTTGTTAATAATTCCAAAGAAATAACTCTTAGTGCTATTTAATAATTCGGCCGTATATAAGTTATTACATTTAACAAATGACCCAATGCATTGCTAAAATGCTCTATTTAGGGAACCACCATTTGTTTCTGGCAATTGAACGCGTGTGCTTCAAGAATTGCTTGAGATAGCACACTCAGACGCAGGTATGGCAGAGAATCAGGATGGAAACCCGCCCCAAAGAGATGATGTTCAAGGCTCTCAAACGGCTACACAGGACCCCATCGAAGAGAGCACAATACAAATGATTGCACCTGGGATCCAAAGAAATATAGAAGATGAGGTTATTAAAGGCTTTACGTACAACTTTCTGCTGTATTTTGTTCTGGTCATATATTTCATAGTGACATTCTCTTTGGTGACAAGCAAATATATTCCATATGAATTCATTGATGAAAAGTTCCACGTCAAACAGACTCTTACCTACATCCAAGGTAAATGGTTTACTTGGGACCCCAAGATTACTACACCTCCTGGATTGTACCTGTTGGGCTGGACAAACTATAAATTTTTCCGAAACCAATGGTATTCAGTGCCTTTCTTTTCCCACTATACGATCTTCAGATTAGTCAATTTATTAGGTGGTGTAGTTATTCTACCTATAGCTGTCTTAAGACCACTGTTTTTGTTCAATGCTATTGGGTTCTGGCCAATTTCTTTGATGTGTTTTCCCTTATTGGCATCATACTATTATCTATATTACACTGATGTTTGGTCTACTATTTTAATATTGGAATCATTAACCCTCGTACTGACTTTACCGTTTGGTAACAATACTAGTATATGGTTAAGTGGCCTCTGTGCTGGTTTGAGTTGTTTATTCAGACAAACAAATATTATTTGGACAGCTTTCATTATGGTAATTGCTGTTGAAAGACGGGCAATAATCTCCAAGCAGTTTAACACGCATCATTTTAACAACTACTTGAAAACATTTATACACGCAGTAGAAGAGTTCCCTACCGTTGTTCTGCCATATTTTTTAAACTTTGTGCTTTTCTTTGTATATCTGCTATGGAATAGATCCATTACATTAGGTGATAAATCCAACCATTCTGCAGGGATCCATTTGGTACAATTATTCTATTTCTTCATGTTCTTAACCTTTTTCACAGTGCCCATCTGGTTATCTAGAAACTTTGTTAAATCTTATCTAACGAGGGTTCATAACAAAACTGGCCAGTCAATAATAGAGGTAATTGGTATTATGCTAGTTATTAGATATTTTACAAAAGTACACCCTTTCCTGTTGGCAGATAATAGACATTACACATTTTATATCTTCAAGAGATTTATCAATAATCCTCGAAGACTGATAAAATATTGTTTCATGGCACCAGCCTACCATTTTTGCACATTTGTATATTTGGAGGTGATGAGAGTTAATGAAATGATTTTCCATCCTGTATTACCAGTACCAATTAAAGATGTTTTACAGCTACCTTTGCAAGTAACTCATGTGTCTTGGACAATGTTGATCCTTTGTACAGTTTTCACAATAGTACCATCCCCTCTGTTTGAGCCCAGATACTACATTTTACCATATTTATTTTGGAGAATATTTGTCACTTGTAATGCAGAACCAATATTTGAAGCTCTTCAACCTGCAGAAAATAATGAAACACCCATAACAATTAGTGCAACAGGAAGACTTATATGGGAGTTCCTATGGTTTATGATTATAAATATTGTAACCTTATTAATCTTCATAAGATACCCATTCTCATGGGCTGATGAACCTAATTTCCAAAGAATCATTTGGTGATGCTTTCAATGGTTAAAAGATATACACTAACGCTTAGATATGTAAATATTTGAAACAAATTCTATTATACAATTATATCCTAACCTATAATTCTGACAAGGACTTTGGAACTAAGAGGCAAAAAATACTAAAGCTGCGTAGATCAGCTTGAAATGAATAAAGAATAAAAAGCAGCGGAACACCTTGTATGAATGCTCAAAAAATCTTTATGTATGATTAAACTTTATTTTAGATGTTGATACTCAAGTCACAATTATACATGTTAAATCTTGACATAGGTTTTATTACAATAATCGAAAACAGAAATGTAGCGATTCGAAAATATTAACATGATCCATCATCAACGTGCGTCAAACTATAATGCTACACTTTCAAAGTCGTCCTTTAATTTTTCCACGTTATCATTAACTGACAAGGATGAGTTATTATTGTTTTTGTTCTTCTTCTTATTTTTCTTCTTATTTGATTTTTTGCTTTGGTCTTCAGCATTTGTAGTAGAGTCAGTCTCTTCTGGTTCCACTATTTCAGCTGGTTTCTCCTGTGTAGCGTCTTGTTCCTCGGTATTAGCTAGAGAAGAAGACTCAAGGACTTCCTCCTTGGGTTCAGCGTCCTCTTCCTTGATTTCAGTAGCTTCTTCCTTGGCTTCAGTAACTTCTTCCTTGGCTTCAGTAGCTTCTTCCTTGGGTGCAGATTGTTGTTCTACTTCCGTCGATTTGCTTGTTTCACTGGGTTGTTCTTCACTCTGTGGTTGTTCTAATATTTCTTCAGGCTCTTTGACATCCAGCGTAGCTGGTTCTTTCAACTGTATAGGTTCCTGTTTTACAGGTTCTTCACTGACTGAAGGTGTCTCCTTCATAATATGTTGTTCAACTTGAGGTTGAGACTCTACTACTACAGATTCATCTTCATCGTCCGTAACAATAGCGTCTAGATCATGTTCGTGCTCTTGAGTAGGGATTGGTTGATCCATTATAGAATACTCATTGACATTATTATGAGGCAAGTCTTTGTTGACTAATGTTTGTGACATTGATTCGTTATGTTTCAAAAATGAAGGGTCAACTTTCCCGATGGCTCTTCTCCTTAATACGTCAAAATAATCTTGGATTGGACCATTCGATTTCTTGTCTCTAAACACTAGCTCACCGTCACCGGCAAGATAATCATTGGTATCGTCTACCAAATACCAATTCCCAGCTTCCAGATCATTGGCAAACGATAGAAGGAATTCCCCCCAATTGTTGCCAACCACATATTTAGTGTCAAAATCCCTGCCGAAGACGATGACTTGGCCGTAAGTACCTTCAGGACCTGGAGCCAAATCCACACCGATATGATTTCCCGCATTATCAGTGACAATAGGTATCCAAGCCGTATGTGCATATACAGATTGAATTGCTTCAGGGGGGATAGATTTTTGTTTTGGGATATAAGGCAATTTGAACTGTCTAGCTTGTGCATTAGAGCTAGTAGCCTCCAAAGTAGGAGTCGACTCGTTTAATTGTTGTACACGTTTGTTCAAATTCACCGAGACATTTCTCCAAGCCTGGGTCATAACCACAATTTGGTCTAATGTCATTAATTGCAAACCGTAGATCAACCCTGAGGTACCTGTCATCGACTCTAAATCTTCTTGTCCATCGTGGATCCTCAGCGACACCTTCACGGAAGGTGGGAAAGAGATTTCTAGATCCTCTTCCGCGTGAGTAATATCATTCTTAGTACAGGGATCACCCAAAGTAGCACTCAGGTCAGGGTTGTGTTCATCGGCCCATAGATCAATATGTCTCCATGCTAACATCACTTCCGATACACCTTCTTTACCACCAGAGTGCTCAAAATCGTCAATATTAAAATCCATTTGGTCTTCCAAATCTCCAGAGGCATTCATCTCTTCGTCCGCCACAGTTAGATTAATTCTAGATGGATTGCCGTTCTGATCAGAACGCGCGCCCATATTGAAATTTGGGGGGTTGTTTGGATCATATTCCGCATAATGGTCATCCGTGCTGAACGAATACGTCAATTCTCTCAGTTTTTTCTTGAAATTGCTGAACATATTGGTTCTTATGGTCAATGGGCGAGATGCTGTTTTAAATCACGTAAAATCCTACGTTTTCTTTGCAAATTCCTATTTCTTGGGACACAATAGATATCAAACAGTAATAATACCACTCTAATATATTGTCATCACCAATTGCAACTCTTTTGACACAAGTAATGAACCCAATAACGACTTTCTAGTGGATTGATCAAATTTTCCTTCCTCATACAATTGGAAGTCCTCCATTGCCAAAGCCCAGCGTCGCACGCTCTCCTAGCCGTGACAAACGATAAGCTGAAGGCCTGGATTGGGAATACGGTCCCAGTAACCTAATTTCCCAAATAGGAGCATGTGGCACTTGCGGATTTTAGTGTTCACTGCCGTTTACCCGATCTGGCACGTAACTGTATTCGGTAGAAGGTAAGTTTAAAGACGCGAACGGGTTTGAAAAACCCACAAGAATGCAATCCCAAGACCATGGGTTTTTTTCAAGTTTCTTTCTCTGCCCGGTTGGGGTTATGCGTGTGGCTTTGTAGTCTGTGTAGGCGATTTTGTAGCCAATCATGTGATTTACTTCTCAGCGCCAAGAGAGAGGATAGCATCTGGTAGTTTGAGCAGGCACACTATCTGAGACTAATAGTGACTGGGGTCAATGCATCGAAAGATAGGGACTACTGCTGCTTGAAAATGAGACTACAGTTTGCTGGAAACATCTCATCTTCGCGTTGGCATCACTAAGTAAATCCGAGCAAACATACTTTAATCACAAGCGCACATATCCCATCGGTTAGTGAAGCAATCAGGAAGATGACTTAGAGCTGTACACCCCATATCGCTTGGAAACTATAAGCAAGAAAAGTAAAAATGCTCTATGTATGCGGAGGGGATTTCATCTCTTCAAACCCCAGCCTCCGGTACATGGGGTAGGATTGAATTTTTCGACAGCTGGTATAGGCTGGGGTTCGGGTTACTCGTTAACCCTAGTAAAGCCCTTGGTTTTCCCAATTCAATCAGTTTTCCTCATTGGGAAACATGTAAACAGAATGTAACCCATTTGGCACAAACTAGCGGTATAGGAACAGTAAAGAAGTTGTGATGGGTTGTACAAGTTAGTAACTCAAACCCATGTTATTATCTTCCTCGATGGTATAGATAAAGAGACAGAGTTGTGCGCCTTCAAAGATATTTTCTGTGATGAAAGACCAAAAGAGCACTAATGAACGGAAGAGTTTACCAAATGTCTCTAGTTCCAGACAACCATTGAGAAATTCTACTAACCTCTATTCTGCGCGAAGTTTGCATCAGTCGGTCTTGAAGAGTCACGGAAAACAGTCGTTGCAGAAGAACAGTATTAAGAAACTGCAATTGATGAAGAAGTTTTGTTCTCCAACGGATATGTTGCTATCACCTTGCTCTCAAAAATTGATCACTCATAAGGATAAGTTAGTGAAATCAATGTCCTTTACTAAGAAGCCCACTAAACTGTCTTTTACTAAGGACCCAATCCATTTAGAGGATACTTGTGAAGACATGAAGGAATGAAAATTCCACAAATGTCTTCGCTTTCGAATTGAATACCACTACTTTTGCATTATCAATATTATTATTCACAAGGTTTAGTTATATATGAAACAAAGATACTTACTCACAACATACATATCATATAACGAATAAATGCTAGTACCTTTACGTTACAACAGTTATTTCCCAGGTAATCTGGCATCTTTCAAAGTGTTTAGCAATAGGGCTTCGTTGTCCAGGACGACTCTATTTGGCGATGTAGCAAGGATCTCAGCGATTTCACGGGCAGTGTCTAGCCTCTTCAATTCTACGTAGTCCTTCGACTTCTTTATAGCATCACCGATCAGTTCAGCGGACTTAGCTTCACCCTGTGCCCTGACGACCATTCCTTGTTTTTCCTGTCTGGCTTTATCGACTACAAAAGCAGCTCTTTGAGCGTCTTGTTGGGCTATCTGTTTGGCTTCCACAGCGTTAGTAAACTCTGGTGAAAATGTCATGAACGTGATAGAAACATCGTCCAGCAAGATGCTAAACCTGGAGGCACGGCGTACCAAATTCTCACGAATCAACTTGGACACTTTTTCTCTCTGTGTAATCAGCTGCGATGCATTAAATTGAGCCACAACTGCTTTCAACACTTCGTTAACAATAGAGGGCAACACTCTGTCATCATAGTCCTGACCTAGTGTTCTGTATATCGATGGCAATGACGCAACATCAGGTCTCGATAACACTCTGCATGTGATGTTCACCATTTGTAAATCCTTGGTACCAGTTAAAGAGGCCACATTTCTGGGCTTGGCTCTGACATCGTATATGATCGGTGTCTCAAACCATGGCAACACAAAATGAGTACCTTCGTTGTAAATCCGTGGAGACACCCCATGAATACGCGAGTACACAATAGCACGATGACCACCGTCCACATTGAAAAGGGAGTTTTGCAGTAGCATAGCTCCTCCACCTAATAGTACCAAAGCTCCTACCCCAGTAAAAGCGCCACCAAGGTTGGGCCCTCTGCCACCCATATTCCCTGGACGGGATTGCATCTTAGAAAACTGTTGTTGTACCACACGGGCAAACTTTTGGAAGTCCTGAGGGTTTCTGTTCATTGTTAACTCACGCACGCTCCTCTTCCGCAATCTCAAACACGGGATAACGTTCCTACTTGCTTGGGTGTGTTGTACAAGGCTCCTTGCTCAAAATAAAACTGTTATTTAATGAAATGACAATTTACTAAAAAGACCCAGTGTCATCACCTTATATTCAATTCCCCACGTAAAGGGCTTTCCATCACACGTATCAAGACAGTCTACAACCATAATATCATAAGAACAGAAATGTCTGAGTTTCCTTTACATCAGGCCTGCATGGATGGCGATTTAACCGCAGCTCAAAAAATCCTTTCCCAATCTTCCAACATTGAACAGGACTTAATTCGCCGGGATTCAGACTTGCGTACTCCTTTACATTGGGCAATTTCGTTTCAGCACGTAGACGTAGTCAAGTATTTGTTGTCCGTGATGAAATCTGTTGATTTGAACGAGTTGAAAGATGAGGGAGGATGGACGCCCCTACATATAGCAGTCTCTACTGGAAATTTATCCATTGTAGAACAACTCCTGGAATACGATTCTAAGTTGGATATTAATGTAGTCACAGCACAAGGTACTACTCCATTGCATTTGGGTGTCTCGAAGAACCACTTTGAAGTTGTCAAGTTTTTAATTGAGTCTGGTGCCAATGTGAGAATTAGGGACAAGAATTTACAGATTCCACTGCACAGGGCCGCTGCTATGGGGTCTTTGAAACTAATACAGCTGCTATGTGAACGCCATAGTCCTGTCAACTGGCAAGATATTTACGGTTGGACTCCTCTATTCCATGCTCTAGCTGAAGGTCATGGTGACATTGCCGTACAACTGGTGGCAAATTTCAATGCAGATGTTGAGTTGCAAGATAAGAAAGAAAAGAAGGCAGTAGATGTTTCTTTGAATGATCAAGTCAAGAGATATTTCTTGAGTAATATATAAAAAATAATGTCCAACCGTCTCCACACTCTCATGAATATATACATATATGTGCCTAATCCTTAACGCTTCAAGACATTGTCTCTGTAAAATCCAATATTAGTTCAGTGGCAGAGCAATGTCCGTTCAGATCATTTCTATAAGCATCCGTTTCAGGAACATCGTTATTGGATTTTGTCTCTGATTCTTGACCTATTAACAGCAATTGTTGGCCCTTGATGGTTTGCACTATTGAGTTGCACAATTTTAAAACATCATTAGCGATAATGACACCCAGTAGGTTGTTATCCATGGCAAATTTAACCACGTTGTGTATCTTGATGTCATTTATTTCATCCATTTCTTCTCTGATCAAAGAGTCGTATTTAATTTCGAAATTTGGATTTGGATTCTCATTCTCGTCCACCCATGTCTCCACGTTGGACGTCATATTGATTTTCAACTCACTCAGTCTATGAGCAGTATCACTGAGAAACTGTCCATTAGCACCCCGTACCAAAGTATCCAACTGTAATAGAACAGGGAAATTAGGTTGTTTCCAATTTAATATGGCACACGCTTGCCAGTTGCATGAGCAAAACACTATAGATCTTATATGTTCCCCAGAGTGTCTTAATGACCTTTCATGCTCAAAGATTATAGAAAGAACTTTGTCAATGAACTCGTTAATGGTGAAGTGTGGGAACAGATTGATTGGGATGTTTTTGATCTCATAGTTTGTAGGGAAGCACACTTGGATAAGCAACTGCAGCTCTTTGGGTATTAAATGAAGCAAATATTCTAATGTAAAGATTCTCGAACTTATCAAGCTAGTAACCATCTCTTCAATATTGCTACACTCACATTGGTCGATCTTGTAGCCAAGATATATTTCCAATTGGTCCTTTGTCAAATTGCTTAATAATATTTTGACACCGTTTATCGGTTCAATGAAAATTTTGGGTGCGACCACAATGGTATTATCACCTAAATGATACACCTTTAATGTTTTGAATGTTCCATGTAACGATGAGGAAGTAATTAATGGCAAATTGCTCAGCGATTCATCTAACGAAGATTTGTTATGCTGGATTTCAGGAACTCGTACCACATTGCTGTTGCCATTAGTAGTTGATTTCCAATATGGTTCATACTTAGTGATTTGTAAAGGTTTTCCTGGGTAAGGAAGGATAACTTGGTACTCACACGTTAATACCCCTATAGTGTTTAACCTTTGATCATGTAATGGCAGCTTCAATTTAGACACGCCATTTAGAAAAGGTGTTTGAAAGACATGAGACATACATGTCGTCTTAGCAATGATCCTGGTTCCAAACGCTGGGTAAATTTCAAAATCTATAGCAAATCGGTCTAATGTGTCTATTTGGAATATAATATCGTTAGTATCTCGTGAATCAATATGTAGATCGTTCTTCCCATCAAATAGGATAATATTTCTGGGGAGGCTATCGGAACAATTTGATGTAACTGTGATTCTTCCTGGGTCAGACAATATCATATTTTCATCCGAATGATTTAGTGAGACAGCGTCAGCTTTGGCATCAATAATAATTTTCACAAAAATCTTATTCTCCAAAAAACTATGACCATATTTTCTCAAAGGTATGATAGGTGGCGGTAGTTCAAAATCTGGGATATCTTTTAGTAGATCTGTATCATCGTCATCTTCCTCATCATCATCCAAATTATACAGGTCGTCATCGACAAAACTATGTGATTTGTCCTTTTTGTGTGGAAGCGTTTTCTTAGAGTCTCCTTCAGAGGGATAAATGCTGTGCATTTGATCACTAAAGTTTATAAATGGGAGTAATTCATTCAATACAATCAAGTTACTTTCCCATAGAGCATAAAATAAAGGAGATTTGTTGGCGCCGTCCAAGATGTTTAGTGAAGCACCGTTATTTAACAATTCTTTGACAGTCTTGGCGTTACCTTGAATAATAGCATAAAAGATAGGTGTCCATTTATTGTAATTGTCAACCCCGTTGGGATCCGCTCCGAACTCTACCAGTAACTTAATCAAATTTTCACTGCCACCATGTCTGGCTACAATATGTAAAGCCCCTAACCCTTCAGGGTCGTGGATCCCAGTGATCTCTAAATTTAAAGTATCTTTCAACTCTTTTAATATTAGTTTAGTAGCTTTTAAGTTGTTACATTTGCAGGCCATTATGAGAGGTGAGAAATATTTTTTACCGTTTATCTTATTCAACTTATTTGGTCTTAGATCGGTCTTGCCCTTCTTGATTAGCAGTTCAACAATATCTGTTTGGTAATTTTCTATTGCCAGGATTATGGGAGTCTTAGAGTCATTATCTAGGACATCAACGGTGTCTAGTAGATTGGATTCTAATAATAAATCGACTGAAACGGTTTTCCCAAATTCTGCAGCATAGTGCAGTGGAACTTTTGATTGGATGTCCTTAGAGTTGATCAATGATCTTAAGACTTCCTTTGGTAAATTCTTCAACGCTTCCTCGATGATAAAGTCTCGAGAATGACTGTGGCAATGAGTTGCCTCATGAAACAGATTTCTTCTAGATAAGATCTTGTCCTCATCTTCGTCCAGATAGTCTAAATCGATACACTCCTTGGCATTCGTATAAAAAACTTTCAAACTGTCATCGTCTATAGAGCTTCCTATCAGTAAAAGAAACAACTTCGAGATGCTATTTCTTATTATAACAGGTTTATCAATTCTTGTGTTTGCCAAATGTTCGGTGAAAAACTTCCTAATCTTTAAATCGCTGAAAGTGGCTAACGCATTGCTTCTCCTAGAGTCATCTTTTAATTTGGAAATGTTCAAGATCTCTGAATACCAATTTTCAATCTGCATATCACTGTCAAAATACCTTGTCATGCTTGGGAAATCTGGAAGATGGTTGATAGACAAGACAGAAGCATTTGGTTTTCTTGTCTTGTCCACGAGATCCAGGGGCAACGACGGTGGTATTGCGATCGGCATTTGACTATCCATATCATTCAACTCTGTCATTATTGTCAAGATTTCATCGTTTAATTCAGATGCCACTTGGTTGGTGAAAATCGGTTGCACTGACACGACAGTGGCTAGGTAAAATTCTTTCTCCTGAGACCTGGATCGCTTGTCCCATTTCTTCAAAGCTTTAGAAAACCCAACTTTGTTTAATTCAAGGTACTGTTCGAAATTATTTAGATCCTTTTGAAATTTTATAAATCCACCATACAAGGTCTTAAAGGAAAGAGCAGATTTCCCGCTCAGTTTCCCGTTCAGTCTTAAAGTCCTGTACCTGGATTGTAATAAATCAAATTTCACCTTCAGATCCGATTCCTTCTGTAAATAAAAGTTATTCACCTTCTCTAACTCCCGCTCTAATTTGAAGAAGAATGAAGCTTTATTCTCTTGTAATCGATGCGACGTGACTACATCATCGAACGGTAAGTCTAGATAATCATCGGTAACAACGCTCGTGGGCTGGCTCGGTAGGATCACAGGAATTGCCAATTGCTTGATCAGCTTTTTCAACCCTTTGTAATCTATGAAATGGTTGCTGTACTCTGGTAATTCTAACTGTCTAGCCTCTAAGTACTTACCAAATTTCATTGTGCAGAGATATTAAATGATTAACCCTTTCTGCCACGGAATCGAACAAAGCTCTGCCTTGCTGGGTCTGTAGTGGCAAAAGAAATGGGATGTTGTCTTTATTTAGTTTTTTTCCAACTTACTCTTCAAGCAATAGTTAGGGACTGCTGTCATCGAGATGCTGATCTTTTAATTGAATTTTTTTCTTGTAATACACACGTGGGGCTCTTGCCATGCGTTAATGATGGAGTTCAGCCTCGGTGGTACCTCTTACCGTTGATGTAAACCCGGATTTGGGTAGCGACAGGCACGGTCTCGTGGTACCGTCAGGACCGAGTGGATGGGCTTCTAATTCTGATATCTTGTCGGGCTAGTGGTCCATTGTATTATAATCGTTGTTCATTGTGTTGTCGGTTGACATGTCATCAAATTTTCCCTCGTAAATGTCTTTCTTGTTGAAACAGCATCGCAGTCTTGTTCTCGTACTCTTGGTAAAGTCGGATACAAGGTACGGTTTGTTTCTTGAAGCTGTCTAAGCGGTTCCAGTGTATAAGCGATACATCTACTGATGGAGACAGAGCTTGGTAGCTTATTTGCTGGCAAACGGTTCTTACTGTTCAAACAAGCCAGCGCGCTGACACAGGATCTTTACAAATACGGTGCTAGTAGAGTGGTAACCACTACGTTCGATCCTATAGACTCTAATGACTTGAAGACCCAATTGGTTGAGGAACTGCACGTTGATGAGTACGATTTCATCATTAGTGAGGATACTAATTTCGCTGGCTATCGAACGGTCGCTTTTGACCTGATGATTCCGGTTGTCACGGAACAATGGGTTTACGACTGTGCAAGACAAAAACTGGTTCTAAACCCATTGGCTTATTCACCTAATGACGCTCACCAAGTGGGCAAGGGCAAGTGTTTTTATCTCATGGAATCCGATTTCACTAAAGAGGAGTCTATCTTTTACAGGCAATGGATCCACCATTTGGGAGGCGATATGACGTCGATTTTAAGTTCAAACACAACACACATCGTGCTTAAGTCTATGGAGAATCCTGTCTGTCCGTTGATATCAAAATTTTGTACAGAGCATCAAGTGACTATGAAATTTGTATATCCAGGTTGGTTCCTCACTCACTGGAAACAAGATTGCAATTCTTTTGAATATGTGTTTGATGCGGTGACAAGTAAGGGCTCACCAACAGCCACGATTCAAGAGAGTTGGGACTCTGTCCTCGATTTACCTTTCAAAAGCGATATAGCCACTGATTTCTTGGACCATAAAACTTTTAGTGTGGGCGATAGGTGGCCTAAAGAGATTCGTTCCACATTAAGACAACTCATTGGCATATTTGGTGGAGAAGTTGTTGCTTCAGATGCTCAGTACCATTTAGGGACCATAAACAGCGACGCTAATGATAAAAGTTTGGATCGTAAAGGTAATATCATATGGTTTTTCACTATGCTGAATTTGAATCAATTTCAAGAGCCTTCATCCAACCCAATATTTAAGTTACCGTTAATTTTCCCTGTTTTTGATGAATCCAGTTTGAATGCTACATATACTGGCATATTTGGGTGGAAGCGACTCTTTGTCACCAATCTTATCTTACTCCTAGGCGGGAAACCGACTTCCTATATGGATAACGATACAAAATTTTTGATAGCGGCTACGAGTAAGAGTCGCAAGCTCGATGCTGTGCACGATCACGTCTTTCGAAACGATTGTCGAGTGGTAAATATACAATATTTAGTTGACTGTTATGAAGCTGACCTTCAACAAGATTTCACCAATCCCAAGTATACGGGGTTTGAGGAGGATACTTCAGATAATCAGATGGCGACATCGGAAGATACGAATGAGACAGGGGTTGTCATCACTAAAAACAGGCATTTGGACAACTCAATATTGAAAGAGCTCACAGCTGAGGCATCCTCACTGGAGCCCGAAACGTACATTGAGACGCAACAAAACAAAAGAGATTCGTTGTCTGTACAAGATTTCCCAAACTCGTTACAAACCCCGGCGAAGAGACCAAAATATTTAGAGACCAACCAGTCACAGAGGGAACTGGATCCTGGAAACGTTACTATTCAATCTGAGAAGGCAACTATGTCCACTGAAGCCGAAGAATTAAACGAAAAGTTATATGACATCGAGGCTGTTGCAACGAGTTGTTTAGATGACATGAAAAGGTCGGACCTGAAGTTACTAGCCAAGATTGGTGTTGTCATTCACAAGGAGATTACTGATGATTTGGCAAGCAGATTAAATTGTATTATTGCGACCAGGAAACTAAGAACAGCAAAGTTTTTGAAGAGTTTGAGTTTCCAACCATTGAAGTATGCTCTCACGCCTGATTTTGTGACTGACTTATTGAAACAAGTCCGTTCCTCGGATAAAGATCGGACAGGGTTACGAATCGATGTGGGTGGTTATGAAATTCCTGGAATGTCGCCTGAAATACTGGCAAGGACTTCAGATAACGAAAAAGTGTTCGCCCGAAACCACATCACAAGAGTCAATATAATCAACGATAGATCCGATAGGACAGAGACAATCAGTTCTATCCTAAAGGCACATGGAATTCAAGAAGTGAAGACCTTGGACGCTAAATATGGTGAAGAGGATGTCGTATCAAACACTTCACCTAGCGATGATGCCCCCAAGTATATCTTGATTGCCAACAAAGTATCTCAAGCGAAAAAATTCTCCAAGCTGCTTATTAATAGTCCAGCTTCGGACACCGAGCAAACGAGAACACAGGGTAAAATATTCGTCACCAAATGGGACTGGTTCGTGGATTCAATCTTTAACCAAACGATAACATACGGGAAGAACGAGCACATAATTTACCAACATCCAACGGCATGAGATGTAGGGCTAGTATACTCCACTGTTTTCCA
This sequence comes from Sungouiozyma intestinalis, assembly GCA_003708845.3. NCBI lineage: Eukaryota > Fungi > Ascomycota > Saccharomycetes > Saccharomycetales > Saccharomycetaceae > Sungouiozyma > Sungouiozyma intestinalis. The sequence goes on along the minus strand of PPOJ03000039.1, from coordinate 62,228 downwards.
GCCTAGTGAAACGTCGTTTGAAAACCACGCCACTTTCTATAACGGATAGCAATCTGCCCCACGCTTTTGGAAACCGTTAGGCTCCCGAGCAGTAAACGGCCAGAGGAAGAGGACCTTCTCTTCAACAAAGTAGTAGGTAGCGCACTGCAGGATCTGAAACGCTTACATGGGATATTGCTTTTTTCTGCTTAGCAATCCTTAGAAACAGGCGCAGGACTATGCGCACGATTATGCACAACGCCAAATTGCTATTTCGATTCCTCGAGCGAAACTTATCGGATGAGAACCTGCTTATTAATTCAGTTTTGCCTGGCAATAGTTGGCTCTGGGGCATAATATGTCATCGCCATTGTTTGCTCGGTTTAGTCGGGGATACCATTTCTTTTATCACTGGGGGGGGGGGGTCGCAGGCGCTGTTGTACATCAAGTTTTGTCCAATATACAGGATTGATTACTAATTATCTTGAACCCATGTCATCGTATGGTTGGCGACTAGCATATTGCTTTTCTTTGGTTGAAATAGTCTGAAGATTGATATATAAGACTTCAAGATAAATGGTTGAGATTTAATCCCGTTGGTCATTTCGTTTTCTTTTATTAATTGTTCTCATGATGAAGACTGTATTAGTAGACTAAACTCCACTGTCATACTAAGACACTAATCTTTCCCACTTTCGAAAATGTCCTTGTCAGTCGCTACCCGTGATATTATTAAAGCCACTATTCCTGTCTTAGAAGTACATGGTACTGAGATTACCAAGTGCTTCTATGGCATGATGTTGACCGAGCATAAAGAGTTGTTAAACATCTTCAACAAGACCAACCAGAAGAAAGGTGCTCAACCAACTGCGTTGGCCACTACCGTTGTCGCTGCTGCTAAGAACATCGATGACCTAAGTCCATTGATTACTCATGTGAAGCAAATTGCACACAAACATAGAGCTTTGCAAATTAAGCCCGAACACTACCCAATTGTCGGTAAATACCTTTTGAAGGCTATCAAAGAAGTGCTAGGCGACGCTGCCACACCAGCTATCATCGATGCCTGGGGTCAGGCTTACGGTGCTATCGCTGACGTCTTCATTAATGTGGAGGCCGAGATGTACAAAGCTGAAGCTTGGGCCGGATGGCAAAAATTCACGGTGGTCAGTAAGGATCTGGTCGCCAAAGACATCTATGAATTTACTGTCACCCCAACCAAGGAGAGTGGTATTGATCTATCCAAATTGCCTATCACTCCAGGTCAATACATTACCGTTAACACACGTCCAACTAGAGACAACAATGAATACGACGCTCTACGTCATTACTCCATCTGTTCTGCCTCTGCTGCTGGTGGTTTGAAGTTTGCTGTCAAATTGGAGACCAGTTTGAACAACCCAGCTGGTTTAGTCTCTGAATATCTACATGAAGAGGTTAAGGTCGGCGACATATTGAAATTGAGTGCACCAGCAGGTGATTTCGAGTTGAATGAAAAATTGATTAAACAAAACGAGGTCCCATTGGTACTTCTCTCCTCGGGTGTCGGTGTCACTCCATTATTGGCCATGTTAGAAAGACAAGTCTCGTTGAACTCTGAGAGACCAATCTACTGGATTCAATCCTCTCGTGATGAAAAGACCCAGGCATTCATCAAACAAGTCGACGCTCAGTTGGCTAAGGCATCTAACGTTAAGAAGTTCATCATTCACACCAACGTAGACAAGCGTGTTGACTCTGAATTCTTGAACGTTAACGTCCCAGACCATGCTGATATCTACATTTGTGGCTCCCTTGAATTCATGCAATCTATGATTGAGAACTTGAAAGTGTTGGCTCACAAGGACGACACTGTTCATTACGAACCATTCGGGCCAAAGATGTCTACTGTCGAAGTTGGCTTGAAGAAATAAGTCTTACAAGCATATCATTTTATAAAGAAAGAAAGTTAGTCATTCGCCATCCCCGCAGATAGTTGTTTTGATCTTCCTACGTATGTTGTCATATATCGTTGTGAATATTTAATGTTTTCATGAACTAATTGTTTTGTAAAGACTTGTTAGTTGGTTCTCTTAAATGTGTCTTCTAATTGAGGGTATTTCGCCAATTGAAGTCTAACTTTTCCCAACAAGTCGTCTTGGACTTTGGCTACTTGTGGGAAGTTTTCATTCTCCCAGCGATGTACCCTCTCGGTGACGTTATTGAACGTTAAAGGTAATGCAAAGGAGAATGATAAAGTCCCTAAAAACAATGGCAATAGTACTCTTGGTACTAACGTTCTGTTTCTTGCTACAATTGACCCTGCCATAATCCCTATGGCAGTGCACATTAGCCCACTCCCCAGTTGCTCATTTGAATCTTTGTAAATTCCATAAAATCCGGTCTTTAATTGGTGACCCTTCTGCTCGTAATCATTGTTCAACTCATCGATCTTTGATTCTGTAAACTTGAAAAAATCAGCAACTGATACTCTCATTTCTTTCAAGACTCCAGTGATCTTTTCGGGAGGATGAAGGACACTGTTCTTTTGATCATCTTTAATCAATTCATCTTCCTGGATATCTTTTTGCCTATAAAAATCAGCACCCATGTTCACTTAAAGCGATGATTATATATGTGTATGCGTATATCTCTAGTCGTGTCTACTTAGTGGATCTACTTATTAGACACTTCAACTATTCCTTCAAGGTTTGTTTCAATAAAGTTCAACATATTACAGGTTAAACCAATAGCCAATATTTTTTTCAATATGTAAAACATTTTATACACTGAAACTAGCAACTACAAGCCAAGGAAGACGCTTTGCAATCAGAAGCATGCTCAACAAACGCTTTATAAAGGAGTAAACAGTAGCATATTAGAAGAATCATCGTCTAGAGCGGTCCGGCCTCTCTGAACTGGCAGTTGTATCTTATTTCTGCCCTCTTGCGCAATATCTGACCCTGCCCTTGTTTGCTCGGCTGTAGAACTCTTACGGTAGGGCAACTCAGAACGGCGGGAACGTAGAGTCGGAAGCATTAAGGTCCCCATTATCGCTAACATTAAATACTTGAAACGAGGCCTTCGGACTAGCTGGAAGGCCTCCACATACGTTTGTGAATTGATCAACATAATATTTAGATAGAGGTCGACTTGTGCTTATATACTTCAAGATCTTAGGTTATAACTAGTTGCATGTACACAAGAAATGAGGAAACTCTGATAGGAACTTTGTTCAAGTTATGTTTTTATATAGTGTTCTTGTGAGGTACCCCCAAGAAATAAAAGTATCCTTTAACCAAGAAATTGGCATATCACGTTCAAAACATTAAAAAATTATGAAAGAGAAGCTAAATAGAGACTGTCATTTGCTTCTTCCAGATATATAGACAAGAAAAATTGATAGTTTCGAGAAGTCTCTTAGTTTATTTACTGAAAACTTTTTTGAACATCGACCCAAATCCTCCAGATTTCTTCTTCTTCGTTGTAGAATTTGAGCTACTGCTGCTGTTTTCGCTGCTCATTAATTCACGAACTTTACTCATGCTGGTCTTTTTAGAGGACTTGAGTGTCGCAGGGTCATAACTCTTCGTCTTGGCCAGTCTTGGACCATTAGACGTCTTTGTAGAATGTGTCTTTTTCGGTGGGCCACGACTGTTTACAGGGGACAAAGCACCACCTACTGATTTCGTCTTCCGTAAGTTGCCTGAAGTGTATGGCACGTTTAAATGTGGAGAATTAGAATTATTTTGCTCGGATGATCTTGAGACTGGGGAGTCGTAGTCAGTATCAGCGATGAGCGATTTCACTTTATAAATTGGTGACTCTGTTATTTGAATTCTAGAGCTTCTCCTCGATGATTTCGAGCTTGTATGCCTTAGCTTCTTACCGTCTTTGTCATAAATGTAATCATACTCATTAACTAAAATGTCTCTTGAAGAAGGTGGCACCACGTATCCCAATTGTTCAAACAGGTTTATATTCTTTTGCTGTTCTGTGGACACAGGGAAGTATCCACTAACAGATGATACAGATTCTGCCTCGCTGGATGAGCTCGAAAACCCGGCAGTTCCCTTGTTTTCAGGGTCGGCGTTAATGAAAGGGTTCGTTACTGTCCTATCAATTAAGGCGTTTAACCATTTTAATTTATCTGGTTCTACACTACTTTCCGGTTTCCATCTAGGTAAATTGTCACTCAGTTTTGACGGTTCAATAAACTCAAATGGAACAATAAACACCGGAATGGCATAATGTTTCATCAAGAAATATGGTAATTTAACGCTTCCATTCCTAAATTTTATTTGAATGTTAGTACTCACGGTGGATACTATTTGTGCTTCAGGGTTGTACAGCGCGTTGACGGAAGTGATAGCCTCTTTCAATGAATCCATCTTTACTAATTCAACGGTAATTTTGACAATTCGGCCTTGCAAGCGGCCAGTATAATATTCTAGTATATTTTTGGCTGCAGATCTTGACTCCTTGTAAATTGCTTCAATACGGATCCCTAGTGGTAGAGGTTTGCTTGTATCCGCTCTCTTTAAAATCTTTTTGGAATTAACCCTTTTAACTTCTTGCTTAAGGTCCTTTTGAACAGATTTAGCTAATTTCTCTTCATAATCTGGTATTGTGGTCATAATTATAAGATGATCTCCGTCTTTAACCAAGTTTTCTATATACCAATCCACTGAGGACCAAGTGAAACGTTTCCCAGATATGTAACACATAATTGTTCTCAGTGAAGTTAGTACATTAGTGTTCTTGTAATTCTGCGTCTTTTGTACATCGTGAATGTACTGTTTATACCGATCATCTTCAAGGGTTAGTGATAAGGCATTGTATTGTATCGATGGCCGCGAAGGGTAAACAGGCGAGAGAGAATCCCCGAGTGCTTGAGCATGTGAACCTAAGGTGGGTTTTTTCTCGTTATAATCAATGTAGCCATGGTTAGATAACGTAAAATCATATTTGTCTATTTGAGAATCCATATTAAACCTACCCTTTGACTCGTAATATTTTTCCAAATTAGTCAATTCCTCGTCTGTCATATCAGTGATAGACTTTCGCCTAATATCCCTGGGTTCAGTGGAACCTTTTGAAACCCCTGCCTGCTTATTTTCAGTCCTATCCTCTACTTCGTTTAAGTTGGAAAATAAGGATTGGGTATAGCCTCTCGTAGACCCAGAATTTACTTGAGTATTTCCTTCAGTCATCTTAGCTAGTCTCTTCTCCAGGACAACGTCCACCTCGGTTAAATCTACTTCTTCAATAAGTTGCTGCTCGTCAACAGCTTTAGGTTTTCGTTTCAAAATAGTAACGTCTGGCGGAGGAGGTAGCCTAGGACTGACATATGACGAGTATGTCTGCTCTCGAGTTGGAAAAGGTGATTGACTTCGGCTCCTAGCATATTGCCCATGAAACAGATAGTTCTTGGACGTCGTATCATGGGGGGACAACTTGTTCGTTACAGTCTTGGCCGATATTTTTTTGGACTCATCGTACCCACTGCTTTTCTTGAACAATGGATTGTATTGAGGGGGGACATGGAAATATCGATTCGTAGAGCTTATATGACGGTCATTGTCTCTTAACAATCGTATTTGTTCATCGACTAATGCAGGAGAAAGATCATCGAATGACACCTTTTTACGATATTTCATCCCCGAGTGGCTAGTCATCCTTATCAGTAAAGATCAATTCAGGATACTACTTTGCTCCAATGATCCGGTAACTTGAGGTACTTTACTCTTAGTAGTCACTGCTATCAGAAACTTGATTTGGAGAATTAAATTATAGTAAACCTCTCAATAATTAGTAAAGTGGAAAGGTACAAAAACCAGGTTGGAGTAACTTATATTGATAGAGCGCTCCTCCAAGATGCAAAAAAAAAAACTGATTTATCCAATTGCTCGTTGATTACAATATTTTGGCCTTGCTGATTACTAATCTCATAAGCTCAGGTAACTAAAGTAACCTACCAGTTTACTCAGTATCCTATGGATCCTTTTAAAGTAGCTAGTTATTAAGTTTTCGTACATAAAATAATTAGCCGATTTTTGCCTGTGAAGTCAGAACCCTGTGATAGGCGACTTTTAATATATCACACGAACGCTAGTCGGTACCCAAGATTTAGAGAAATAGGTGTAGTATTGTGGATAATATATGAATGTCTGTAGTTAACTATATTACAATTAGGACGCTGGTAACAGGCATAAGTCTTTCAACAAAGAGTTCCTTTGCAGTCCCACGTCCCTTCTTTCTTCAGAAAAACTCGTCCCCACGATTATCTGTTGTGGTCTTTATTTTCTCGACCATCGTATCAAATTTTTCAACTTCAGATTTAGATTGTTGTAAACTCCTCTGCGTATCGTTCTCTTGGGATAGATCTAATAAGTCATCTCTTGATTTCGTTAGGCCCGAACTCTTAGCAAGCAGATCATCTAATTGTTTAGATAGTTTAGTGACGACTTTCCTGTGACGAGGACTATGGGGGGACTGGAGTTCACCAAAAGTTTCAGGGAAATCAGCGTTTGGTGTCTCTATATGTTTACTTGGGACGCCGTTAGGTTTTGTTTTTTTCAAGAAACCGTCCATTTGGTTCGAAAAATTCCGTAAATTGTCTTTCACATCAGCTGTAAGTTCATGAGAGTGTTGGATCGAGCCGGCTTCCTCTCTTAAGTTCTTGATTTCCGTTTCTAATTTTTCCAGTTTAGTATTGAAATTTGCTCTGTCCATTAATTTTTCAATTACATTGTTTTGTTCTATGATAACGGAGTTTAAAAATGCTAAGGAGACAAACTTCTCGTTAACTAGTGGTTCCAAGTCTACTAGTCTTCTTTGCAACGTTTCATTTTCTGTTTTCAATCTCGTAAGCTCTACAGAGCTCCCGTCTTTGGCAATTGTTTCTTGCTGTAGATTTCTTAACCTTTCAATCTCCAGTTCCAAAGAGTTGATGTGCTCGCTTGCCTCGGCAGCTTTTTCATTTGTAATCAGCTTCAATTCTTGCAACTCTGTACGCAGTTGCTCAAATATTTTCTTGTCGACAACTTTGTCATTCATATCCTTCGGCATAGTTTGATTCGGATGAGGGATGATGTTAGGCTCCTGTAGTCCCTGAGGAACAGAGGATGGTCCATTTTTGTGCAAATCAATTCCATGTGGTTCCAACAACTTATCCATCTCCGTCGTGTCAACGCTGTCATCGACATCCTCGACTGGGTCAATGAATGGATTCGTATCATTTGCTGTACTTGGGATCCTACTGTTGACTGTTCTCTTAGGTGTTGCTACGATTTCGTCCACATCAACCTCCTTTGGGTTCATATTCCAATCATTGATTTCTGCATCTTTGCTCTTCAAAATATCTGCAGGAAAGCCCAAGCCAGAGGATAACTGAGGTTCCGGGCCGTTATAAGGTGTCAAAATATTCGGAGCTGTAGCATCATGAGATGAATGCAGGTTTGGTGTTGCAAAACCAAGTTCTGGTGTTTGCACTGCCCTCACATCCTGGGTTTTACCTTCACTTCTTATATTCACTGGTTTCAATAAATTATTCGTTTCATCCGACCCTTGTTGTTTCTCAAATGCGTTCGAAGGTGCATTTGTAAGGTTATCCTTCACAACCTGCTTATCAGTTAAACCTTTCAAGTTCCTAACCGAGGTCTCAGGAATGACCGCTGGCACGTCAAGGATCCCCGGGCATAGTGTATCTATATTTTTTAAGTCCAAAGTGTAAAGAATAGTACCATGTCCCAGATCAACATCTGATGTATGTAAGTCATGAGGGTCTGGTCTAGCATAATCAAATTTATCACCACCCATGATCAATATTTTATTGTTTTCCAATAATGTAATAGAATGTCCAGAGCGGCCTTGAGGTATACCTTGTTTAATATCAGGTAGTCTAAACCATTTGAATGACTTCAAATTCAGAAAGTACACGGAGTTCAGATAGTTATCTTGTTCGTCCTTACCCCCAACAACAACCATCAAATCTTTGTAGACCAAAGCAGCGTGTTCCTGGATTGGTGGAGGGATATTTTCTTCTTCCCCATGGCCACCTGTGGTGTCAATAACTTTCCAATCATTAACACTCGGATCATACATAAATAAAGTATTGATCAAGCCTTGTAAAGTATCACCACCAAACACCCAAAGCTTGTTATCGTATGAAACCATCGCATGATTCGTTAAGGGAGGAGGAGCAAAGGTAGTCGGTTTCAAAAATTCCCAATGCGAATCTGGCCTTCTAAATGACGACAAGTCAAACATGGCTAAGTCATTGAAATAAGTTTCGTCGAATTGGCCTCCAAAAAGATAAAGTTTCGTCTTGGAATCGAGATTGCTAATGACAGAAATCTTATGGCCATATCTCCCCAAAGGTCTTGGACCCACAGGCTCAGGAATCGTCCATTTATAGGAGTTAATGTTGAATAAATACAAATCATCGTCCATTAACCCGTCCTTGTTGACCTTATGTGTATCACCACCAAATATAACAAACGCATTGCCACACAATGTGGCTGCATGCCCCACACGTGGAGGAGGCGTCTTGGAAGTGATATCAATAGTGGCAGAAGTGAATTTGGTGGCATCGTCGTGAGATTTTATGATCCAGGTGTCACCGTATACAGATTGATCATGTAACCCACCGATAATGTAGACCAATTGATTTGGAGCAGTATATGCTGAGGCCACATGTCTATACCGTGGGAATGGAGAATCATGGAGTTTCAACCGGTTCCAAACCATGGGACTCTTCTGGTGCTGTACCGGAGCCGGTGGTGCTCGATGCTCTTCATTATTAATAGCGTGAGTGTTCGCATCATCCATAGCGGTAAAGTTTGGCCGCACTAACTGAGTAGCCACCCCAGAAATGTTCCTCTGTTCAATAGGTGGTGGTGTCGGATACACTCTAGAACTAACGTTATTGGTACCATTGACAGTGGTTCTTTCCTGAGGGTTAATATTCGCACTGAACGAACGGCCATAATCGGTCGTTGGTACACTAGTACTGGGACCAGAAGCGTTGCTTGAGCTTGAAGCAAGCCTCTGCGCTTCAGGTGGTTGATTCACAACTGGTTTATCCTTACCATGTCCTTGGTTGAAGTGTAGAAATTTCGATGGGCTTGGAAGTAGAATATCTCTTGGAGGAGTCCTTTCCTCGTCTTTACCTTTACTCTTATCTTTATTGGCTTTTTTGCCAAACTTGAAAGGCGCCATAATCACTGCGAATGGTCAACTAGACCCTTGGTTGCTAAAAATAGAGACAAATGGGAGTGTATACCACCGCTGGGAATGGTGTCAATTCAAGGGATATAACTCCAGATTCAGCAGCCAATAGTGTCTCGTAAGGCTGTACACACTAATTAACAACCTGATAACACTTAAAGCAACTAATAACACGCTCTCTGACAGCGTTTCTTCACTTCTTTATGTCGTATTACCAAGGCGAAAACACTATATACTTTGTTTTTACGTATTATTTGCTTTAAAAGTGACACCACGGTGATTTAGTGTAACAAGGTGACCGGATTACGAATCTCGTATTGTAGTCAGTTAGAGAGTGGGTTAGAACGTGGGTAAGAGTAGTATGTCTATCTATATAATGCTTATGTATTTTGTGCGTGGTTCCGCTTGTCACGGATCCTTGGAAATGTCGTCCATGATGGGGAAGTATTCATTCCCAACGGTTTCACCGTTATGAGGCGAGTATAGTACACGGTCTTGCGATTTAACAGAGACGGAGCCCTCGCTCATTTGTCTCATTAGCCCCATGAATTTGGATTGGGATAATTTCTGTTGTAAATGTGGTCTTACTGGGGACGTTACAGAAGACTGGACAATTGTGGAGGCTGTCTTACGTAACTCGACTTGTTCTTCTGAGGGTGTCAATAGGCTGCTTGAGTCCATTGCGGATTCGCTTCTCTGCAACAGTTCCCTCTCTACTTCATTGAATTCGAGAGCAAAATAGGAATCTATCTGGTTAGATTGTACTGGGCTTAATTCCGATGTAGGTGTTCTTAGACTGACATCTTTGAAGCTCTTGACAGGTAGTTGGGTTGTATGAGACCTGGTGGGACTCTTGGCCGTGCTGTTGTTCCCATATTGGCCGATATTGGTTCTGGTGCCTTGGTGCTGTGTATTTGCATAGGCAGCGTACGATTCTTTGTAGTCTTGACCGAACTCCAAGGGGTCTTTTACTTGCATGTTAGCAAACTCTGAGACCCATTTGTCAGACCCTGTTTGTAGTGGGATGTGAGGTTGGGGGACTTTTAGTCCTGTAGGAAAATTGCGTCGTAGCGGTTCTCGGCTTAGAAACTCTTGCTCTGTGACTCTAGAAGAGCCCTCACGAGGGTAGTTCTGCGTATGAGGTTGATTTGGACCTACATTATACGCATGTGATGAATCAGTTTTCCTATTGAAAAGTTTTAATGGGTTGGTTTGACACGATGGATCCATTTTTTCTTGACCTAATTTTAATGAGCAGTTGTCGTACAGCTTTCTATATTGTGTGTACCACTAGACTTAATGAGCTACTTCAACTAGTTGTCAACAAATGAGTGGTGAATCACAGATCTGCGTTATTCAGTAAAATAATATTTAATCACTACAGAAAGATCATTGGAAATTTATAATCATGACTTCCGAAAAGAATAAGTTACCGTTGATCATTATGACTAATTAGTAAAATTGGTTCTAGTCTTGAGTGATATTAATATCTAAATGTACAAATGAAGTAAAGTATTCAATATATAGCTTATGCCAATGTATGATTTGTAATGAGTTCACAAAATAGAATTAACATGGGAATGAAAGATGTTCGTAACTGTCGTTATACTCTTAATGGTGATCTTCTCTGTTCTTAATCATAAGATTTACCCGTGGAAGTAGCGACTTCAGCTCTTAGTTTCAATCTTCCAGAAAGAATGTCACCGACCTTGTTGTATTCTTGCCAGTGAACTTCTTGACCCTTTCTCAATTCAACATTGGTTTCATTATCCCATAAGTGAGCAATAGGTTTGAAGGAAACGTGCGAACCGTTAACACAAATGACGGCAGCAGATTCATCTTCATGTTCCACAGTAGGAACTTTCTCACCGTGCGAGTTGAATTTGAACCTTAACACATGAGCATCCTCGTTACCGTCATCTTGGTTTTTCTTGTTCCAGGTTTCAATGAATTTGATACACTTGACAGCAAATCTGGAAGCAGTGACACGATCTTTAGAAGATGGGACACCACCTTGTTGAGCATGACCTGGGATAGCAGTTCTAACTCCAAATCTACCTTTACTTTGTTCAGAGATAATGTCAGCAATCAATTCAGTACTGTACACTCCCGATGCTTGTTCATTTCTGACCAACAATTTACCGTTTCTGTTTTCACCTTTATCGTGCTTGAAGTTTTCCTTCAATAGCTCCAAATCCTCTTTAATGGAAGACAAATTGATCTTGTTTTCTGGCGTGTACACAGAGACAGCACCAGTGATCAACCCAGTAAAGGAAGCGATGAACCCAGAGTGACCACCTTGGACTTCAACAACGAACACTCTTCTTCTGGTGGCAGATGCACTCAATTTGATGTCATCGGTGTAGTTCACTAGAGCATTCAAACATGTATCGACACCCAAGGAGTATTCAGTACCCGGAACATTGTTAGAAATAGTGGCAGGAATCAACACCATAGGAATGTTGAAGATTGGGTGGTTGTTTCTAGCTTCACGCAATTGCTTCAAAGATTTGAAACCTTCAAATCCACCAAGAATGATTAACCCATCGAATTTGAATTTCTGGAAGTAGTAAGCGATAGTACCCATATCTTCGGCAGCAAGAGATCTGTTAGTACCAATTTCAGACCCACCTAAGTTGTGCCAGTTTTCAACATCCATCCAGTCTAGTTTTTTAACTTTACCACTTTGAATTAATCCACTGAACCCGTTCATGATGGCATATGGCTTATGACCATGCGACAAACAGTATAGAGTGGCAGCACGGGTGGCAGCGTTCAAAGCAGCAGAAGGAGCACCAACGTGGACGATGGCAATGTTTAACCTTTCATTTACTGGCAATAGTTCGGAACCATCGTCCTTAACAGTTGTAGACAAGAAGTTTTCATATAATTCAATGAATTCTGTGTCTCTTAAGGAAATGGCTTTGTCGAAGTTCTTACTTTCAATAGCTTCGGCCACCGACTTGGTCAACTTCACCGATTCAACCAAGGGCATTCTGATGATCTTATTTTCTAAGATACCGATCAATGGCGATGGGGTCTCTGGAGTGTTTTCCAAAACGGCCTTCACAGCGTCAACACCTTGTAAAGTAGCTAACCATCTGTCGTGAGCGACAGCGGTACCACCTCTTTGAACGTGACCTAGGATAGTGACCTTTGTGTCTAATCCTAAATCGACCAAAGCATCTTTAACATCCTCAGCGGTGACAGGGTTCAATTGGTCATCCAAAGCACCTTCAGCAACAATAATGGTGTTGTTTCTTCTCCCCTTAGATCTATGTCTTGAACAAACCTCTTGTAATTCCGCTTGCCATTTCCCGTGAGGAACGGCTCTTTCTGGGATGAAAATGTAGTCAGCACCAGTGGCAATACCGGCCATCAAAGCTAACCAACCACAATGTCTACCCATAACTTCGACAACGAAGGCTCTCGAGTGAGACTTGGCGGTAGCATCTATATAGTCGACCATTTCACAGATTCTCTCCAAGGCAGAGTAAGCACCGATCGTGGAGTCAGTACCAGACATATCGTTATCGATAGAACCGACTAACCCAACAATGGTCAAGTTTCTGTAAGGAGCCACTTGTTCTTTGGTGAACTTACCGTCTGTAACCAATTCTTCGACTAAAGATGGCCACTCGGATCTGAACAAGTCGGCACCGGTCAGGGAACCGTCACCACCACAGACGACAAGGGCATCGATACCTTTGCTGATCAAGTTCCCGGCAGCTCTCTTACGACCTTCACGCTTCTTAAACTCCATAGAACGAGCAGTACCAATCAAGGTACCACCTTCGCTCAACCAGCCTCTAACGTCTTCCCACTCCATCTTCTTCAAAAGGTCACCACCACGCAACAGACCTTCGTACCCTTCGTAAACGGCGTAGACGTCACAACCGTAATGGATACCAGTACGCACGACAGCACGCACGGCGGCGTTCATACCTGGAGAGTCACCACCGGAGGTCATCACGGCGATCTTCTTCTTTGGTTGTCCACCCAACGACATTTTCAACTTACTTATTTGGTCAGAGTTGGCCGTGGACTCAGCAGAGGGGGCCTCGTTCGAAGGATGGCATACGGAATCCAAATAAAAGTCCTTGTTCGTTGGAGCTTTGTCCGTGGGCTTAGCAAAATCCGTGAAGTAGATACTGTTGCCCAATGGGTCCACGATACTGATCAAATCCTCAGAGTGTACAGTGACTTTGTCTGCAAACGTCTTCTTCACTTGGTCCAACTCGGTAGAGAAAAACGTGATCGATAGAGAGGTCTTCACATCCACCTCTGGCTTCTTCATGACATAACGCAGTTTCAACAGAGCACCTTGACTTTGTTCCTTGTTGGTGGCTTCCTGTTGAGGCACTCTGAAACCTTGGTCATCGATTTCACTCAACTTAAACGACTCAAGCCAGACTTCTTTCAAAGAGTCCTCAGAAGTACCCGAGGCCAGCAGAGAGTCCAACCCATGCTTGAACTTGTTGAAATCCTTGATGGTAGAAAACCCTAGGGAATGATAGAAATGAATACATTGCTTGAACAACTCTTCATCATATGTGACCAAAGCCCTAAAGGCCACACCGTAACATGGCTCTTTTGAATTTGACATACTAATTCGCTTGTATATGTACAGGCTCTTTCACTTGTATACCGACGAGACAAAATATACAATTGAGCCAATGACTAGATGAAAATATTCACTGTATTAACAAAGTAATTTAATTCTTCAAGTTTTATATAATAAGAAGAATCTGCAATGCCATTGAAAGCAAAACAAATTTTTTTCCCTCTCGGCACTTTCCTCTTCGATTCACTGCCCAAAGCGAAGAACGTCAATTGAGGGAAATTATCGTGATCAAGTGATATGCCACGGATGAGTACTTTGTAGCGACGTGAAATTTGGTCCGTCGTGCGTGATGCGGATTGCAACGCCAGCAAAACCGGAAAAACCCCAGGGGCGGTTGTAGCCGTGCTCGTGCGGTGTGAGCAGGCGGCGTCTTCCACTGCTACGAGCCGTGCACCCATACATACGGGGCGACATGATTCTCTGCGAGGCAGGCCTCGGCTGCGTTCAGGTTTCGCCCGGCGACGGGCCCTCGATACAAAACTCATATGTCGATCAGCGATCCCGTGACGTGCTGTTGCCCCGTGTGCGGGTCCACCGATGTGGGCACGTAGGTGTACCCCGTGACCTGTACTGGGACGTATGCCACTTGTTGCGCAAACTGGCCTTGTATTTGTCCCGGCATTTGGCCGGGTATTTGTCCCGGCATTTGGCCCTGTAACGGCGTCTGGGTCATGGGGTCCAGAGTGTATTGGCGGCTCGCCTCTTGCTGAGGATCCTCCATTATGTTGGGTAATGCGAACGGGTTATTGGTCCCTGTGTGGGAAGGTGGGCTCAGTGAGGTGTACCCGCCAAACCCGGCGCCTGTGTATGCAGGCGTCACTTGTGTATTCGCGGCATACATGCCCGTGCTATTCATTGACACTGCCATTGTTGGCTGGGCGCTTAAAAATGGATTGTTCGTTGGCGTCGCGACCAATTGGGGAGAGTTTTCAAACGTAAACGTTTCGCCGGTTGCAGGCGTCGAGACGTTTAGTTGAGGTGAAAATGGGTTTGAACTGGAAATTCTTGCCATCGTGGGGGAAACCACCGTCATTTCTTCTTGATGGTGACGTTGTAATTTCTCTTGTACAAACATTTTTTGTTTGCTTAGATGCGTCTCGTGTTCTTGCTTGTGTCTTCTTGCTGACTCTGGCTCGTGCCTCTTGGAGTTTTCCATGTCTCTGGTGGATTGAAGATGATCTTCCAACGATTTCACCAGCTTTGTCGTCAGGTGCTTGATCACCGGGATGTCCATGCCGACGGATTTGCCAATCTTGAGATATTTCACCACATGGTCAGTCATTACGACAAACGATTTATACAATTTCAAAGTTCTTGAACCGTCTTTGTAAGATAACTCAAAAAATGTTTCCAATAACGTTATGACCCCTTCGTTCAATTTATTATAGAATTTAAGTAGGTCCTTGACCAGCAGTTTGAAAGCGTAGCACAGCAACTCGTTATTAAGGTCTAACTGCGAGTACCTGTTTTTCAGCAAACTCTCAATAGTAAACTCTAGGGACTCCACGTAGTAGATCTTCTTCGTCACGTGGGTCAACCTCGGGTCGTCGTGCTGGTCCGTTAAGTTAGCAAACTCTTTACACCTGACTTTGAGATAATCACAGTACCTCACTAACGCTTTGATATCGTTTTCCGCCCATTTCGAGGAACTTAGAATCCGATTCATATCAAATATTTGTAAATTCGATGCAAAATATTGCAAAGTCCTGTTATCGTGCTCGTTTCGGGCCATGCTATCGTCCTTCTGTATCATCAGGTGGATCACCACCAAAGATTTGTACACTATAGACCACGCATTGATCGACATCCTTGAATCCAACGCAGACACGATCTCGGCAAAATCCCTCTCATTCTCCATGCCTCTTAAAATACCCTCCACGTACTTCACCTTTGGCGGTGCCATTTTCACCTTCGTGGCACCTTTCACTAACTTACTGTACCCCATTGTAGACAAGTCAACAGGATAATTGATTATGGTTAAATAGACCTCTACAAGCTGGGAGAAAAGTCTGTAAACAGCGTTCCCAGTACAAACAACTCAACGACTCAAGACTCGCAAGCTCAATTGCCACGGTTTATCTTTCACGCCAAACCCAGTAAGGAGCTGGGCCAAAAAAACCCATCTGTCATAACAAATAGGATAGTGCACTCTGCGGAAAAAACCGTTGGCAGATACGAGAAAGCCAAGAAAGTGTTGCGTCACGTGAACGTAATGCACGTGATATCCACCGTTTGGCCTCCGCTACGTCATTTCAAGCCCTCGCCCCCCACATTTAATTTTTTATTTGGTCCGCGGCTTTAACTGCGCCCTCAGTTCGTGCTGCGTCCAGGCGGTGGTTGCCTCTTTCGGTAGTGTCCCCAGAAAAAAAAACCCAGCTTATGAGCACACGGCGCACACAGACAGTGCAGATCTACCGGGAAGTCACAGTGTAAAGGACTCTTAACAACTCACGTAATGCAATATACGTTAGACACGCACATAGTGTTACCAAGGTAAAAAGTTACTTGAACAGGCCGTCCCCCTTGTAACCTCGAACAGAGTAACTACACCAATAAGCATCATATATAAAAGATACGACCGCAGGCCGTTGTATAGTTAACCTCTTGTTTCTTGAACCGAGCTGTATACACTGAAACAACACAGTATACTATTACCATGTCAACTGCTACGTTTGGATTTGCATTCAAGAGATTTTTGAACAGTGAAACGGGCCCAAAAACTATTCACTTCTGGGCACCCACGCTTAAATGGGGTCTTGTCATAGCCGGTTTGAATGATTTTTCTAGACCCGTGGAGAAATTGTCCGGCACGCAGAATCTGTCTTTGCTGGCCACCGGTGTTGTGTGGACGCGGTGGTCCTTTGTGATAAAGCCCAAGAATTACCTGTTGGCGTCTGTGAACTTCTTCCTGGCTGCCACTGCCGGGTACCAAATATCCAGGATCATCAACTACAGACTAGAAAATGGTGACACTACGAAACAAGTCATTGACTACCTGGTCACATCCGAGGCGTCTAGTAAAGCCGCTCAGTAGGCGCATATCCTTTATGTGAGCCTTATATAGTAACGACGTACATATATTCTTTTTAGTAACGAAATTCATATTTTAGAGCACTGGAGTTGTGTTGCTTCCCCTACAGCTTTCTAAGGTTGGCTACAGGTAGAAGACTATAGGTTATCTTGAGCTTTAAACAGCTAGCTCTACGGCCTTCTTGGCTGCAGGGTCCAACTCTTCAAAAGAATGGATCTTGACTCCGGAGTCCTTAATAATTTTCAACCCTTCTTCCAAGTTTGTACCTTGCAATCTGGCCACTATGGGGACTTTGACACCCAATTCCTTTGCGGCATTGACTAACCCTAGAGCCACGTAATCGCATCTGACAATACCACCAAAGATGTTCACAAAGATAGACTTGACATTGGGATTAGACAAAATCAATTCAAACCCTTTCTTAATGGTCTCAGGGGTGGCACCACCACCACAGTCTAAGAAGTTAGCTGGGTTACCGCCGTTCAAAGCAATAACGTCCATCGTAGCCATGGCAAGCCCGGCACCATTCACTAGACAACCAATGTCACCATTCAACTTGACAAAGTTCAAGTCGTATTTCTTGGCTTCGACTTCGTATGGGTCCTCTTGGGACAGATCTCTCCAGGAGAAGATCTCTTCGTGTCTAAAAGAAGCATTATCATCAAACCCGAATTTAGCATCCATGCACATGACAGTGTTTGAACCATCGTTCAATGCCACTTCACTCAAGGGATTGATTTCAATCTGCGTAGCATCCTTTTCAGAAAAGATCTTGTAAAGTTTCTTCACAGTGTCAGCAGCTTTAGCCTGGACATTTTCGTTGAATCCCAATCCCTTAGCTACTTGAAGTGCGACATCATCGGTTAAACCTTCGCTGGGTTTAATATAAAACTTCTTAATAGCATCAGGTCTCTTCTCAGCAGTTTCCTCAATGTTGACACCACCTTCACTAGAGCAAATGATTAAAGGCATTTTCTTAGCCCTGTCCATCAATATACTTAGATAGGCCTCCTTCACAGCATCGACTTTCTCAACAACAAAGACACCAGAAACAAATTTACCTTTAGCCCCACTTTGTTTGGTGATCAATTGCTGGCCAATCATCTTGCCACTAATTTCAGAGATCTTCGAAGGATCGTTAGGTAAAACTTGCACACCACCTTTGAACCCATTAGAAAAATGACCCTTACCTCTACCACCAGTCAAAGCCTGCGCCTTCACGACAAGCTCTTTTGCAGTCATGCTCTTAGCGATGTTACCAGCTTCCTCGGGAGAATAAGCAATCTTACCTTTGGGAGTTCCAATGTCATACCTGGTTAGCAACTCAGAGGAACGGAATTCATGGATAGATAGGAATCTCCTAAATTGCGAACTCGTGTGTCTTGTCAAATTGGCTCTCAACATGATAACTGACTAAATAAATGGTAAATCTTTAAACCAAGGGGGATTGTACCACGTTCTCGTCGCTCTTTTTCTAATACGATCTACTTGTAATAAGTTGATTGTATTGATTCGTTAAAAGTAACTGCAATTGTTCTTATAGCAGTATGAGTTGAGCTGTAAACGTAATCTGCTGCCTTCCTATTATATAAGCTCCTAAACATCCACTTATGTATAAATAACGGTTTATGTGGTTTTTCAGTAATTAAAATATATAAAAAAAAATAAAGGATAATCACATCGAATCATAATCAACCGTTTGTCACAAGGCTAGGCAAATCGCAAAAAAAATAATTTTTTGAAGTTATCATGTTTCTATTAGTTTTCGTAACAGGTCTTGCTTGTTTCTATACGTTATGGAAATAATATACATGTAATTAAGGAAATAATGCTAAATATAACGATCCGTAATTCAATTTTTGGAAAAAGAATATTAGAATGTTGTGGCCATGGGTAAGTTGTAGCTTCAATGGCCTTTCTTCTTTTGCTTTGTGATGTGAGCTTGGAGCACTTTCTGTTTGTCTCTTAAAGACATTTTCTGTTTCCCCTTCACTGATCTCTTATGGATCATCATCACGAAATTCTTCTTTCTTTGTTTCTCTCTATTAGTTGTTGAACGAGCGTTTTCTCTTTTACCTTTCCGACTTCCAAACTTCTCACGGCCCTCACGTCCCTCAGCAGCTTTTTGTAATCTTTCTTCTCTAGTCTGCTTGTATTTGATTGGCCCAACTAGTCTGTCAACGTCGACCAATTCCTCATTTTTATTCTGTACACCCATGATCTTATGGACTTGGTCCTCTGTTTTCAATTCTTGCAATTTAGCAAAATCAGCGGGCGTCAACACCCTTGAACTGGTTAATTCTCTGAAGGCATCCTCTGCATTCATAGAGGCAGGTTTAGCATCCGTTTCCTTTTGTTCATCATCTGAATCACCCATATCAACGTCATACTCCTTGTCGCTCTCAATCTGGACCCATTCCCCGTCGACATCGGATTCTTCTCCTTCTTCACTGTCCACTTCCCAATTGACATCGTCTTCCTCTCCATCGCCGCCTTCATTTTCTGCTTCATGATCTTTTCTCCATTGAGCTAACAATTCAATACCATCAATACCTGTAACAGTGTTTTCTACACCGAACTGAGGAGCCCTCTTCCTTGTAGTGTCACCATTCTTTTTATCGCCAATAAGTTCCATCGTAGCAGTCTTACCACGGTCTTTCCTTTTCAACATTTCTGGTGCAACTTCTCTGTATAAACTTATCAAGGATTTGGCAGCCATATTAACACCCTTGGCCTTGGATCCTTTATACTCGGTCAAGTCCTGCAGTAAAGTTTCGTCGATAGCTAAAGGTGCTCTGGAACAAATTTCTCTGATGGTGTTTAACCCTGCAGCGGCCACTTCTGAAGCAACACCGTCAGAAACAAACTCATCGGCAATCTTACGTACCAGAACCATCATGACATCTGGTGGCACCATTTCGTGGCAGGCCTGGGCACTGGCTGCCATGATCTTGGTGACATCCTTTTGTTTTGGTGTCAAGTATTTTAAGAAATACGAGTAAAACCCAAGCACAATCAATTTATGAGTACCAATCAGTCTTGACAATAACTGCATGATGGATATTTTTTGCTCTAGCGTGAACTTGTTGTTTTTCTTGTTACCAACGCTCAAATGGTTCTTGAATATCTTTTCAGCAAAACCTTGTGGATCGCCTAACAGATGGATGGCACTGAAATTTAACAGTTGGTTATTACCATTGCCGTTAGCTTTATTTTTCTTCTTCACGGTCTTTAGTGCGTCGTTCAGTTTCTTACCACGCTTCCCTGACTTCTTATTGATTTTGAACTGATGTCTCAGTTTGTCTAGATCAACCTCGTTGTCACTATCGTCAGAATTATCTTCGAAATTCTCTTCTCTTTCCCTATCAGCCTCCAGGAAAAACATTATCCCGGCAATTGAAATCTTGACATCGTCATGTTGTGCAGCTTGAGCCATGATCTCGACGGTCCTTGAATCATCCCAGATACCACGTCTCCATAGCTCTCTTGTAAGCCTAGCAGCCCACAGACCTTGGGAGTCCGGTTGGTCCAAAAGGTTGAAACAGATCGCTTGTGTACTTCTGTTCAATTTCTGGTTCTTAGAACCTTGGTTCAAGCTTTTCAACAATGAGATCAAATTCGCGTAAATCAATTTCCTCAATTTCTTGGCATTTGAGTTCACAGTGATAGAATTACTTTGAGTTGAATAAGCAATCAATAAAGGAAACAGAATCGAAATAAGCTCCTCAGCGGGTATGACGTTTTTGTTTCTTAACATAGTAAGACTAGCTAAGATTTTTTCCTTCAATTCAAAAGGAAGTACCTTATGATGCTCTAATATCAATTGCTTTAATTCATTAGTGAAATTAGCTGTTTCTTTCGGGAAACAAGAGGAGACTTGAGCCACGAACCCAACCAAATCAATCAATTGTGCCACGTTGGACCCAGAACCAGAAGCAGCGGCAGCTTCCTCTGAAGTGTCGTTATGGTCATTCAACATGAAGATATCTCTCAATGCCTCGTAGTGCGAATACTGTTGTAGAAACTCTTCATAGTAAGACTGTGGGTCTCTCTTGACCAGGTTTTGCAACAAGATGATGTTGTTAGGCAGCACAGCGCCTCTACTTCTCTTCGACATGGTGCTTCTCCAGTTGTTTATAACTTTCTAGTAGGTAGCAAAAAGTGTCTTCCTCCAGCAAGTATTCTTGAGATGAGATGAGATGAGATGAGCTTAGTTTTTTACTTCATTGGAAAATTTTCCCAACAGGTAGGAAAGGTCTTTTTCAGGGTAATCCACAGAGGAAATAGCGCAAGGAGAAAAAAAATAAAAATGCCGGAAATCACGGTAGGCCTCTACTGCCAGTGATCCCCGCCAAGGGAACGCTCACTCTGGCGCTCATACATCAGACAATTTAGTATATTGCAATGGGAGTAACGCTGTGGTTCTGCCCTAGTCCCGGCAGCAGGGAGCATGAAGTGCTCAGCCAGCTGATTGCTTCACTAAAGACGATTTTCCCTAACAGTCCCGTGTTCGAACCGCATGTGACGATCTTGACCAATTTGAACATTAGTACCGAGGACCAAGCAAACGAGATCTTGACTGCGTGTGTAGCGGCGATTTCGTCGATCAGACCCAAACTGGTCTCATCGAAGCGATCTGAAAGCTTGGTCAGTTTTGAAACGTGCCAAGTTAGGAAGAACTATTTCCAGAAAGTGACATTACGATGCCACAAGAACAAATATTTGATGGGCGTAAACGCCGTGATGAGAGAACTGTATGGTACCGATGCTCCCACAGACTTTGAGCCTCACGTATCTCTGTTGTACAGCGACGTGAACCCGATCAGTAAAGCCTTTCTGAGGATCATACAACAGCGGATCGAGGACTCGTTGGATGTGCAATTGGCCGCGGCAAGCAATGACCCAGCATCGCTCAACACGAACAGCTCGCAGCTACAATTAGAGTGGGGCTTCCAAAGGGCACTCCAATTACAATGGGGTGTTCCAGGAACGTTCAAAATAGTCAATTGTGAAGGGCCCGTAGAAGATTGGACGGTCATTGGGAGAGCGGATGTTTAAATCCATTGCCTTTGGATTCCTTTTAGTAGGTTGTGATCTCGCTAAAGGCAACCGCGGGGCACGCCCAGGAAAAATGGAAACCCTCAGCATTTGTGTGCGCCATGCAGTCCCGATGTTTGTTTTGGGCACACCACACTGTTCAATGGGGCCACCATGCGCAAGACGGTACTTGCCGCAGAACAAAAAAATAAACGCCGAAACCATTGTGCTTGCCTTACAACACACAGTCGGTTGTTCTTAGTTCTCCGGTTAATTGGACAACGTTTTTCTGTGCTTGCAAAGTAGCCAGAATTAACAATGCACGATGTAGGGCTCCCCGTAGCCCTCAGCGAGATAATACTTAGTGCCGTTAAACTTTATCATGTTTTTTCGGGTATAATTCTTTATGCAGATTCCTTGCGATTAGCGGGCAAAGCTTAGCATCCCCTAACGGAGCTGGGGTCTGCAGCAGCTTGTAGAATGCAAAGAAGGTGGCTCATCGAAAATTGAAAACAGCACGGCACCTGTTTGGATTCCAAAAGCTTTTCACGTAATTGGACCATTGGGCTTTCTGCTTACATTTCCATTGTAACTAGTTGCGGTACCGGCCGCCGTTCTTCTCTGTGAGTTACTCCTACTAGTCCTACAGAGCCCCTCTTGCAGTATAATAAGCTCTGAGCAACGTTTGCACCCACAGTTACCGGAGGTACGAACTATTATGTAACTAAACTCCTTCCACGTGCTTATGAAAGGATCTTTTTGCACCCAAAGAGAGTTGGTCCGCTCATTCCTCAACTGAGCGGTTGTGCCCGCTCTTGGACGCAGTCACAGAAAACTTTGCATGAGAAGGTGCTCGGCTGAAAGACGGAGGGAAACGAAACGTAATCTCTCCTTTTCTTTTTTCTATCTTTCGTGATCTCAGTGTACCCAGTGCAACTGAGGGAACACTACGCGAGCACAGAGTACATACGTTTTTAGCCAATTCCCTCCAATCATTCTGTTCCTGCGGCTTCTCCTCTGTTAAACTTTCTTTGTCCGAGCCAATCTAATTTTTAAGTTAACGTAATCGAGTGTTTTGTGCACGCATTATTCGCAATACTAAATGAATGGAGTCACACAAAACTTAGAGAGAGCTGTTTCAACAGATATGGTGCTTATGTAATGCTTCTATAATTTGACTTGCCCTCCTGGCACAGAAACTTGTTGACTTTCCTACGCTTACTTTACTGCAGGAGAGACCTCTCGTAGTAACTGTGGTTCCATGGAGCGAAGCTTAAAAATAGAGTAGCAGGTGGTTCTTTGTATCTGAAACGTTGGCCCACGCTGATTAATAGCCAAAATCGGATTAGGGCTGCTAGACTTGCAAGCATCTTCTGGGCAACGACTTGCTCCCAATAAAAAAAAGAACTCATCGCTTACAGTTAACTCTATTGTTCTTTAACTCGATGGTTCGAATTTCCTACACACATATTACCTCGTTACTATTATTCACGTTTTAATTTTTTTCATCCATGGTCTGTACAAGTTCAAAACGAATTGTACTTTAATATATTATCTGCTTTTTTCCTTTTTATTATATCTCTTTATAAGGACTGTATGAATTGTTGGTTGTGACAATAACACTAACTTATTAAGCTCTCTCAAAGAACTCATTCAGTTGTTCTTGACGCATTTCGGGTGGGAAAGTCGACTCGTTCTGGCGCCTAACATCACTAACCTCCAATTACTTTCTACGATAATACACAACCTTCAGCATGCAACAGAAGACGTTTGTTTTCCAATTGCATGCGATGCTGAATAGAGATCAGTTCAAGAACTGGATTACTTGGTCTGAGGACAGTCGCGATGTGTTTATTATTAGACCATATAGGAAGAATTTCAACTCTGTCGTGTTGAAACAACACTTCAAACATGGCAACATCAGCAGTTTCGTCAGGCAGTTGCATATGTACGGGTTCCACAAGTTGCAACATTCAACAAAGAAGGAGAAATTCGCTACGAGAGACTCTTCAATAGATCACAAGGCATCGACCCAGAAGGATGAGAACAGAGGTTCAAAGGCCTCGGTAGAATGGTCCTTCACTCATCCATCTGGGTTTTTCACTCAGAATGCAGATCTGGCTGTATTGAATAAGATACAAAGAAAGACTACTGGTGTGGGGAAAGATGGTAAAAGGAAGAATGTCTTGTCTACTGTGTGTGTAAACTACTTGCAACCTCAGCAGCAACCTTTGCAACAGCATTTGCGGCCCATGCTGCAGCAGCAACAGCAACCTCATCAACAGCAACAGCATCAACAAATACGGAAGCCACATCCTGTTCCTCCAATGCTAAGGCAGTCTCCGCCCATCCTTCAACAAGGATTTTCTTTACCAACCATCCAATCATCTTTACCTCCCACAGTCTTATTACCTACAACACACTCTGGAGTTAATTCGATTATACCAGAGGGTTCAGATGTGCATAACTTGCTTTCAACGAATATAAGGACATTGAATCAAGCACTTTTTTCTATCTCAAACTTATTGACACTCGACCTGGAAGGTCCAGCTTATCCTAATGAAATCAATTCTCAAAACAAAATGCTTCACTTAAAAGAATTAAACACTTTGAACTCACAATTGCATTACATCAACTACCAATGGAATGAAATAATGAGATGAGAAAACACATTGCTCAAATCCATCATTTACCTGTCCCGTAAAAGGACCTATCATCTGGTAACAAATCTTGCTATTAATATTTGTAATCGCATACAAAAATTTAGCTAGACGAGTTATGGTTGGTTCAAACGTTGTATTATATCAATCTTCTCTGCTTCCAAACGACACTTTATGCCCATTTATATTCCTTCTCTGCTTCAACAATCCAACAGATTTACTTCCGTTGGCCCACTGCCGTTTGAACAGTGTCCGCAGTGTTATTTTCCTGTTTACCAATATATGTATACATATATATAAATTGATAGATATGGATATATGTATATATTATTGCAAAAAGGAACTTTAGTTTCTTCATCGATTTTTACTAATCGTGGGCACTTATTCAATTGTATCTGAACGTGGCCACGGTAGTCACACATTGGGTTTCAAATCAACCTCATTTATGCTGGTAACCGTATATTTTCTGTTTAGTGTCATGTTGATACGAATATAAATCATGGTGGCAGTGCCTGTTGAGCTAGGAAGCGTCCATAAACTTCTTGTTATACATTGGCGGACTTGCTCTTGCTGGGTAGTACCCTGCTAATTGTTGAGGGAAAATTAAACCATCGCCATTGTTATCATTTTCATTGTATTGATAAAAGATGGAGTTCTTATTTCTATGGTGTGTCCCCTTAACCGGCTTATAATTTCTAGGTTTGTTAGATCGTCGCAACTGGTTAGTCTGGTGATTGTTTGGCTTATTTTCTTGATATTTCTTGTTAGCAAATGACACAGAAAGGATATGACCCTCGCTTAGTTGTAAACTGTTGGTTTGTAAGATTGCATTAGAGGCGTCTAATGGGTTGGCAAAACAAACAAAGCCATATCCCTTAGATACATGTGGTAAAGTTCTACCATCCATATCATCTGTATGGCCCTTATGTCCACCACTGCTGCTGCCGCCGTTGTTTGTAATAACTTTGCTACTAATAATTTCACCGAACCTCCAATAGAAATTCTCGAGGTCGTTGTCACCCCATTCTAAAGGTATGTTTTTAACGTAGATATTTGATTCCTGTTGATTACTGTATGGTATCGGAAGATTCCCAGGGAAAGGTGTGGGGATAAACATTGGAGGCGAAGTTGGTGATGGTGAAGTCATCATATAAGGGGAGGTGGTTAATCTTGGTAACAGAGTTTCCATATTTGGAGGCATGGCATACATGATTGGTGAACTCGACACATTATTGTTGCGGCTTGGACTGTGACTCTTGTTAAACACTTTATTCTGTACTGCTTTATTAACAATCAATGTAGAGCCTTCCCAATGTAGCCCATTTAATTTCGCAATGGCTTTTGTCGCCTGCTCATGATCTCCCAACTTCACAAACCCATAACCTTTCAATTTAGACGTATGAAAGGGTTGATATGAAAGACGATTCTTATCTTCCAACAATAGAGTCTCTGTAGGGAAATAGTGTGATATTACATCGACCTTGTCATCATGCAGTACCTCTTTAATCATACTTAGGATCTTACTGATCGAATCGACACTCTTAGATAGATTCCCAATAAATATGCAATCGAACTCGTCATCTGTGTTGACTAAAGTTGAAGATGAGTCCTGTGAATCACGGGATGCCGGCAACTGTGGTGTCGGGGAATGTTGCAACTTTACTTGGTCCCAATAGATCCTCTCCCTTTCTTTCCTATCCACATGATAGTTTATGAACAGCGCCGAGTCCTTAACC
This sequence comes from Sungouiozyma intestinalis, assembly GCA_003708845.3. Lineage (NCBI taxonomy): Eukaryota > Fungi > Ascomycota > Saccharomycetes > Saccharomycetales > Saccharomycetaceae > Sungouiozyma > Sungouiozyma intestinalis. The sequence continues at coordinate 35,951 of PPOJ03000039.1, read as the reverse complement.
CGTGTACCGTTCAAACTCTGGATAGCCTGCGCGGCCTGCGATCCCAATGGGAACGACACAAACCCATACCCATTAGCGTTAATATTGTTGCTTCTAATCAGTTTGAAGGAGATGATAGGCCCAAACTTGGAGAAAACAGCGACAAGATCATCCAAGGAAGTTCCAATGGATATCCCACCAACGAACAGGTTTCCCGGGTGTGTCAGAGCATGGTAATTGCATGACACGGACCATTTATCGATCTCGCCCCCGTGAGCGCTCCAAAACTGTGCCCATTCCTTCGAATGGTAACATGAGTCCAGCAAATCTCGTCTCTTGAATTGTGCCTGGATAACAAAATCATATATCCAATCCTTCTTCTCGTTTTGATAAGAAACGTGTAACTCCTTCGACTTTTCCACGTTATAGAAGAGTGCTTTATTATCCTGTATCACTTCAAGCCTCTTGAAATCTGCCAAGTACTCATAGTTCTCTATGAAATTGGGGTTCACAATGTCAGCTTTGTAATCAGCCAGCAATATCGCCAGAGAGTTTGAGATTAGGTCATTTGCGGCAATGTTCTCTGGCTTCGACCACTTGATCCGAGCAGTCAAAACCGTAGTGTTTGCCAACAATTGTAATTGTGATGGATTCGCTCCATTGATCCCTGCATCCGTGGCAGGTTCCAATCCAGCTCCAACCTCTTTACTTTGTTTAGACATTAGCCTGTCCTCAAGACTTTGTGCTTTCTATATGGTTACAAGACAAAAAGCACTTGACCACTCTACTATCAGGGTCCCAAACAAGAGAAGAATATAATTCTTGTAGAAAGAGGACTGTCAAAGCACGATTATAAGAGCAAGCAATTAATAACGTCAGCAAATCTAACAAGATCCCAATGGACCGACTTAGCAATCGCAGATCTGGACTTACTTAAAATCACTCATCGGGGTTCTATTTAAGAATAAGAAGCCAACAACTGTATAGCGTCACGGACACGGCTCAATGTATTGCGCACAAAGGGCACAATCGCACCGAGAGCCACTTTTACGTGCCAGGGCAATGCAGATGAGGAAACCTCGGGGTGAAAGAGGAGCCACGGCAAGGTTTTTACATAGTGAACAAGAGTTTCGAGAGCGCAAAGGATCCATCATGTTAGGGGCAACGTCATCTTTACTTTACGAAACGGTTATTACACTGGGTTTCAAAGTTTCTCCGGCTCTTAGTAACAGCCAATACAGTGATCGCGCAGTTGCACGCCGATCTTTCCTGGCAATTCTTGAGTAGTAAAAACGCTTAGCAGCCCGAGCACGGACGCTCATCCCTTTAATGTCTGCAGCTGCGCAGCGGTTCGAACTCGTCATACGACAGCAGTTGTTCGGAGTCCCGTGACATACAGGCACCCCGGCGGGGGCAGGGGGGGGAAGAGAGCAGGAGACGGAAAGCACGTGATATTGGCACGTGATATTGGCACGTGATCAGTAAAAGAAATGAAACCCAGGAGATTCGAACTAAGGACCAAACTGTATTATCACGTGATATGTTACCCGGTTCACGTGACTATTTGGAAGTCTTTTGGTAACCCCATTACGGGCACTCTCAGTAGCTTGGTTATATAATGGGTAACTAACTAACAGTGTGGGTAAAGTGGCAAAACCGCCTATCGGTCGACACAACGCTTGGCAGCTGTAATGTTTCTAACGAGGAGTGAGTACGACCGTGGTGTCAGCACGTTTTCTCCCGAAGGGAGGTTATTTCAAGTAGAGTACTCTTTAGAGGCCATTAAACTGGGGTCCACTGCAATTGGCGTCACCACTAATGAGGGTGTTGTGTTAGGCGTGGAGAAGAGAGCGACTTCGTCGCTGTTAGAATCCGACTCGATTGAGAAGATTGTAGAGATTGACCGCCACGTCGGGTGCGCCATGAGTGGGTTAACAGCCGATGCAAGATCGATGGTGGAGCACGCTCGAGTCTCTGCCGTGACGCATAACCTTTACTACGATGAAGATATCAAGATAGAGTCCTTGACTCAATCCGTGTGCGATCTCGCGTTGAGATTTGGTGAAGGTGCCTCCGGGGAGGAGAGGCTTATGTCGAGACCATTTGGGGTGGCCCTGTTGATTGCTGGGTACGATAAAGATGAAGGGTACCAATTGTATCATGCAGAACCTTCGGGAACTTTTTACAAATTTAAAGCCAAGGCCATTGGGTCTGGGTCAGAAGGTGCTCAATCTGAGTTACAAAACGAATGGCATTCTTCCTTGACTTTGAAAGAGGCAGAGCTCTTGGTTCTTAAGATCCTTAAGCAAGTCATGGAAGAGAAACTAGACGAGAACAACGTCCAATTGAGTAGCATCACGAAGGAGGACGGGTTCAAGATATACGAGGACGCTAAGACTAGTGAAATTGTGAAAGAATTGAAGGAGAAAGAAGCACAGGAAAAGAAAGACGACGATGACGACCTCCAAATGGCGTAAATAAAAGACTACGTAACAATATATCCTCTTCGTCTACGAACTTACATGATATTTGGATCGAACCCCCGGTTAACTCCCTTTCATAATGTCATAGTGTTTTGTCCTATATAAATGCATTTTATTCTACTTACAATTTTGATTCAATCTACTAGATGAGAATACTCAGGAACTTCCTTCAGCTTATTATTGAAGAATTTTTCTAACCGGTTAGCGTACTTGAAATAAGACGTATTCTCGCCATTGTAAATCCGACAGTTATTGCACACCAAGCGGACATCGTAGACGAATTCCTCCATTTTCTCATACTTGTTATTCTCTAGTTTTATCTCCATTGTGCTTAGATCCATTGGCTCTTTGATGAAATCGTAATAGTCCAACACTTCCTCTTTATTAACAGGCTGTAAGAAGGGCCATGCAGCGGCATGGTTTTGCAACTCGGTGAGAATATTTTGCATAGTGGCATAGTGGGGGCCTCTCTTTGGCCGCTGCGCCAGTTCATCCATCTCGGGAGTCCACCCTGCTTCCTTGAGTCCCGGTATCATCATTGGATCAATTGGCTCGATGTTATCTAAATCTTTAAATTGCTCTAAGCCGGGCCTCACAATATGTGATTTAGAAATTGTCCGTATCTTACGCCGCAGCGCAGCTTCTTGTAATAACAGTATCTTAGCCGCATCTAAATATCGTATCCTCGGTAGCATGGAACATTGCATCAGTGTACCACCTTCATAGTCCTTGATATAACCCATCCATCTCTGTTTATCCAACGTTACTTCTTTGGTGAAGCCTTGTTTTTTGAAATAACCAATGGCATAATTGTCAGCATATGTCAAGAAATATTTGATGGGAGATGTGTTTCTGACATAATCCTTCAAATGATTCATCAGATGCGCACCGTAACCTCGCACTTGTTCCGTTGAGCTAATGGCACAGAAGACAATTTCGGCAAACTCTCGATGGTTGAACGGTTTATACGTTATCCCACCCACGACAGTTAACGGTTTCCTGATCACCGCCATTGATAGGTGACTTCGGTCGTAAACCAACCTAGCAATATACTCTTTGGGCATCTTGGGTAGTTGTTTTTGAAAGATGTTCTTCAACCCAGTTAACACCATTAGATTCTCTTTTGTGTTGTCATTGTTCACTACCCTGAATTCAATTTTGCCCTCTTTCTCTTCAATAACACTTGCTCTTTCTTTAAACTTATACTCTACTCCGTCAAATTCAAATTTTACCATTCCCTTGTCCTCATCTGTTATAACAGTTTTATCATTGAGCGGTTCCGTGGTATCATTAGTCGGGCTCGAATTCTCTTGACCATCGGGATCATCTACAGACAAGACTTTCTCGTCCCCTGCAACTTCTTCTGAAGCTTCCGGTATGTCTTTCACCTCATCTACATCATCCTGGTTAACCGCTGGAGAGGCCTCTTCCTCGTTTAGCCCTTCAATATTACTACTGTCGGGATTCGGTTTGGATTTCTTCTGTACCGTTTCCACGTCTTCTGGGGGAAGTACGGCCTGTCTTTTCTCCAGCCTTCTCCTTGTCACCATCTCCGTATCACTATAAATAAATACAAAGTCTCAATCGTCACCACTTATTTTGTCTATGGACCTGATCCAAAAGTCCGCTGCTAACTTACTCATTGATGAGTATTTACATTGATGCTCTTTCGTTGTCCGAAATAACAACCTATTACGTGCAAGATGATACTTGTTCCATCCAGTGCCAACGGAGAGCTCTAGTAGGTTCTGTTGCTGCCTGAATGGTGTTGTCATGCTCTGCGAGCTTCGATGCAATCGATTATATGCAGTATGCTGGTATATGTTTACAAAAGTGCGACGTGAATATATATGTTGCTTGTAAAATTATTAATCATTGCCAGTTCAATCCGAGCGCTCTTCTAAAGTAAGCTCGTCCAATTCGTCCAACAGTTCGTCCACTTTGATGGTAGGACTATCCTCGCTGTCCGATTCAGAGTCCTGTGCATCCTCTGCATCTTCGTCTGGTTGTTCTTGTTGCGAATGTTCTGAATTTTTGTACAAGTTGATAGCTTGTCTGAACTCTTCATCTTCTTCCAAATCTTGTAAGAACAGCTCATAATCCTTCTCTGCACGCTCCATGGACTGTTTCTGAGCTTTAGAGTTGTAATCCTGCGAAGCATCAATTTCCTTATGTTCTTTAGCCATCCTTCTCAGTTTCCAGTTTCTATTCTTCTTGACCTTCTTAGGATACAATTTCTTCACGAGGACAACGTCAGGGATGTAGTCCTGTTTCAAGTTGTCAAATAGCTCGGAGTTGTAATTCGAGTTTGCGATAAAGTAGCCCATCACACTGTCACCAGCGTGTAGAACAGCACCCAAGTGGGATTTAACAAAATATTCTTGGTCATTGACCCCCAAATCGGCGGCCCTGGCGATGGTAACGTCTGCAAGAACACGGTTCCCGTTGGACTCATTAGTTTGCTCAACGTCTAGCACTATGAACTCGATCAACTGGGTAACGTCTGCTAACGACTGGAAGGGAGTCTTCCAATACAGTGTGGCCGAGAGATCCGCCGTTTGCAAAGTCGTGGGGTCTAGGAACTGTATTGTGTTCGAGACCTTTGAACACAGGACAAACTGTGAGATGTTCCCCAAATGTTTAGCTATCTTCTTGGGCAATACAACTAGATCCTCTTTGCAAATCGGTACAATCTCCACGGAGAAAGTGTACTTGTGCTCTGCAGTATGAGACTGGACGTTATGAGAAATCAATTCCTCGGACTTCTTGTGTTTGATCGGCACCACAGAATTCAAAAACTCGACCATTTTCAAAGCATGGTTCTTCTGGCCGTAATAGAAATCCAGCCCATCCTTAGCTTCAGAAATCGAGATCGTGTCCACATGGGCATTGTTTTTCAGGATCAGTTGTTCCAAGTACAAGAAAGTCCTCTTATGCGCGACCTTCTGTCTTATCTGCACAGTGGCCCTCCACGTGTTGGCAGTGAACGATTTGGCACAGTCTGGACACTGCATGGCGTTGACAAAGTATTCTACTTCAAAAGCTTGTTGCACAATAGTATTCGTCATGGCCTCGCCCTGGACAGTGATCTTCACTTTCACACGCCTCGAATGCGGCTCCGTCCAAATAAACGCAGCGTCTATTAAACGCACTTTGTTCAACCCTTTCAACCTGCGCAAACAGATGGAAAGCAACTCTCGGGACTCCAATCGAGCCCTTATCCACTGGCCCGGTGGCTGCAAAAACCGTTCACAATCTCTACAAAACGATAGATTAGATTCACGAGGGATACCTTCCGTGATATCCACCCTAGTCTTAATACAGTCGTAACACATAACAAGCCCGCTGGTGCCGTCGATACCCGTACCACACTCGCAACATAGCAGAGTGGATTTCAACGGTTCTTGCTCAGAGGGAACAGCTACACTCATAATCGTACAATCTTTAATTTCAACACTAAATTTACAATGGTCTAACAATGCCACAGCCTTGTTCACACTGATGGGGGAGCAGACAATAAACTTCGATGATGTTTCTGAGTTCTGCATCTCCTTTTATATGGGAGCCTTGTCTTTTATGCCCGTAATAATTTTTCACTATTATGTAATAATATGGTGACGAGCCCAGGGACCCCCAGGCTTGAGGCCGGCAAAATAGAGTCTCATATGGAGGCCATTACGCTTAATATGAGCATCTATCTCTGTAGGCTGCAGTCGTTTGTTGTCTCATTTCTTCTTCTTCTTGTTGCTAAACAAGAGATTAACCGTTTTTTTCGAGGCCTTTGTCCTTGGTTGTTCTTGATCGCTGTCGCTGTCGCTGTCACTGTCGTTGTCGTGTGTATTTGTAGACCCCTGTTGAGATGTCTCGTTCGTTCTATGCTCTGGCTTGTGCTTGTATTTGTCTAGTACATTCTGTCTTATTGTCTTTCTTGTAGATTGCTTCATCTTCCTCTTTAGGGCCACCATTGCTGTAGAATCCTCTTTAGAGATCCTGTGCAATGCCTGGGAGGCGTCGCGTCTCGTCTGCTGTCTCTTCTTCGCCAACGCAGACACTTTCTTATCGCTGTTGATGAACTCTCCAATGGTATGAATACCGCTCTGGTCATAAACTTGGTCCATGGCCAGGCCTGCACCTATGGCAATTACAGGTAGCTGTAGGAAGCCTTGTTGCTTCGCTTTTATACTCTCATCACCTGTGGAACTCGCTGGCTCTGTCGAATCTGGTTCTAGCCAAGTGGATACCAGATTGCTGGTCTTTCCGAAGTTCAGTTGTAACTTGGCTTGCAAGTCCAATTTCTCCTGAATCTCACGCGCTTTGCTCATTTCGGGATGCGTATGGGTGTGCTGTATGTGTGTGTGTACGTGTTTAGCTTGAGCGTGTATAACCTCATCGAAAGAATTTCTGTTAATTAACGTATATATATATGTATATAGTACAAACCGTCTTTTATCACTCTTGACCTTCGGCTTGGGATTGTTTCAACTTCTGCATCGACTTTCTGGCTCCGAAATTCTCTTTCTCCATTGCCATCAATGCCTCCCTCTTGGCCTTTGTCACTTTGGTCAGGGCTTTCCTGATCACCGCGGTGTCGTGTACTTTATCACATAACTCCATCTTCTTATTGATTCTCTCCTCTATCGCTTCGATCCTTGATACGTCCCTCTCTGTGATGAATGAGACCGCGTCACCTTTTCTCCCGGCTCTTGCAGTTCTACCAGATCTGTGGATAAACGTGTCTGGGTCCGATGGGATGTCGTAATTGATCACCAGCTCGACTTCCGGGATATCCAACCCTCTACATGCGACATCTGTGGCAATCAGGACCCTGGCAGCTTGGGCTCTAAACCTGTGGAACGAGTTTGTTCTCTCTCGCTGCGGCATCTGTGAATGCAACGCCGTGACCTTCACTTCGAGCAATCTCAAGGTTCTTCTTAGCGTCTCTGCAGTGGCGGTCCGGTTCACGAAGATCATCACTTTAGAGTCCTCGTACCATTCACTGGTGATCAGTTGAAAGCAGTAGGCCTCCTTCACGTGCTCCGGCAGCAGGACGTATTGTAACGACAGCGTGCTTGGGACTGCGACTCTGTCCAAGTTGGCGATCTCGTACACGAACATGGGAGGTTTGTTCGTGGTCGTTGGTTGATGTTGTAATTGGCGGACTTGTTCTGTGACCGTGGCAGTGAACAGCAACGTTTGTCTCTCGTCCTTCTTGGGCAATGCTCCCAGGATGGTTCTCAAATCTCCAGCAAACGTCGGAGTCAACAGAAAATCTGCTTCATCGAGAACCAAGAATTTTACCCTCTTCAAAGACATCCGGATTTGGTCTCCACTGTTCATCAAGTGATGGGCCAACCTCCCAGGTGTCGCTATGACGAAATGCGGTTTCTGTTCCAAGTCAATAGCCTGCTGCACCGTGGACTCTCCGCCGACAACGAGGCTGACACGGACGTTCATCGATGCCCCGAGGGCTTTGAACTGTTCTGCGATCTGCATCGCCAGTTCTCTTGTTGGTGTGAGCACAAGGCCGTACATGCCCATCGGGTCTCTCGACCACTGTGTCAGCATCGGTCCTGCAAACGCCACGGTCTTCCCGGACCCGGTCTTGGCTCCACCTATACAGTCTCTGCCTTGCAAGATGGCAGGAATACAGTGTTCTTGGATCTCTGTCGGGACAGTGATTTGCATCGCGGAGAGCGACTCTGCCAGCCAGTTTGCCAGACCCAATTTGCGGAACATCCTGATGCGTTTGTGAGTGTCAGCTTGTGAGTGCAAGGCTTCTGAGTGCCAGCTTCTGAGTGCCAGCTGCCTTTTCAGTATATGCCTTCTCTTTAGTGTCAATGTCCTTGCGATGGGCTGTAAAATTTTCGAGATTTACGCCCTAACGCGAGAGTAGGGTTCCGCGCAGCCTTGCGAGAGTCGGTACGGCCCAGACACCCCTTCGGTTGCGGGGGGGGGGAGTAGACTGTATATAACAGCGGTTGGAGGATCGATATTTTGTAAACGACTACTGCTGGGGCGTGGCATCGCCAGGACCCCAAAAACATGACACAGATAGAAGGCGAGGCAGAAGACGAGATATGGATCGGCAACACGTGTATCAGCCACGGCCAGGTCGAGCGGGTCACGGCGCCGCTGCTGCTGACACCGCGCCCGCGGTCGCTGTTCATTGTAGCGCAAGCCGACTTGTCCCAGGCCCGGGACATCGTGGAGGAGGCCCACATCAACGACTGTTGCGCACTGCTCGAGTGGCCGCCCGCGGCCACGTGCGACGTCACGTGCGAAGTCCACGTGACCCCCTCCGAGGTCCGCGCGCAGACGTCACGTGACGTCGCCGACGTGCTTGCGGCCGTCGCCGCTACGGGGAGCGACGGCGTGTACATCCAGGCGGGCACGCACCTGTGGAGCCGGCTGCTCGCAGTGAACGTGAAACGGGACGACGAATTCGGCGGCACTATTGCCAACCGCGCCCAGGGGTTGTTACTGTTTGTCGAACAACTGTGCCGAGCCGCTTGCCACGCCTCGGGCGAGGGCCCCAGAGAGGATACCGGAGAGGACACCGGAGAGGGCACCGCACAGGCCTCCGCACAGGCCTCCGCACAGACCGCCCGTGGCCTCGTCTGCGCCCTCGACATCCGCCCGTACGAGGCGGCCGCAGTTCCCCTGAGCCCTGAAACCGCAGGAGGCCAAGAAAACTCACTGGACCCACTGTGCCTCGCACAATGCGCTTACGTGGTCGGCGCCATGGAACGTCGGCGAAGGTCCGTCCCAGGGGTAGATTTTGTCCTGGCAAAGCCCGCGTGGCAATTTTTCCAATTTGTGCCCGCGATATGGCGCGGGCCTTTACTAATCCAACCAAAATCGGATGGAGCGAATTTCCAACTGCGCGCCTAAACAGTGTGCACACATGGGGTTCTCCTATTGTATGCCCGTATGTGCTATAGGGGATTGGACCCACAGTGGGTGGCCTAGTGTGTTTGCGCGTTTACAACGAGTGGTTTCTGCCCAGGCGTTATGCGCCCCTTTGTTCTCAATGGTAAGCTTCCCGAATGCGAGATTAGTTGTATAGCTATTGTAATGGGATTCCAGCGTGAGAGTAAATCTTCTAACTCCTTTATCATGAGTGTGGCTATCAAAAGGTGTTTTACCGACAGCTGGTTTCCGAAAAAGATGCTTGTCCCGAATGGATATATATATCACCGGGTTGGCAACTCTGGAGGTTATTCCAATTGGCCTGTCTTTCAATTCTTGTCCCCTTGCTCTAAAGTCAGTAGTGTATTCTCTCTTCTATACATACAAAAACAAATTCATAATGTCTGCTGCTGTTGCTGATTTCGGTTTGATTGGTTTGGCCGTCATGGGTCAGAACTTGATCCTTAACGTTGCCGACCACGGGTTCACCGTCTGTGCTTACAACAGAACCGTCGCCAAGGTTGACCACTTCTTGGCCAACGAAGCCAAGGGTAAGTCCATTGTCGGTGCTACCTCGATCGAGGACTTCGTCGCTAAGTTGAAGAGACCCAGAAAGGTCATGTTGTTGGTCAAGGCCGGTGCTGCTGTCGACGCTATCATCAAGGAGTTGTTGCCACACTTGGAAAAGGGCGACATCATCATCGATGGTGGTAACTCCCACTACCCAGACTCTAACAGACGTTACGAAGAATTGAGCAAGCAAGGTATCTTGTTTGTCGGTTCCGGTGTCTCTGGTGGTGAAGACGGTGCCCGTTACGGTCCTTCCTTGATGCCAGGTGGTGCCGAGGAAGCTTGGCCACACATCAAGCCTATCTTCCAATCCATCTCCGCCAAGGCTGACGGTGAGCCATGTTGTGACTGGGTCGGCCCAGCCGGTTCTGGTCACTACGTCAAGATGGTCCACAACGGTATCGAATACGGTGACATGCAATTGATCTGTGAAGCCTACGACATCATGAAGAGAGTCGGTGGCTTCAGCGACAAGGAAATCTCCGACGTCTTTGGCCAATGGAACAAGGGTGTCTTGGACTCCTTCTTGGTCGAAATCACCACCAACATCTTGAAGTACGACGATGTTGACGGTAAGCCATTGGTCGAAAAGATCTTGGACTCTGCCGGCCAAAAGGGTACCGGTAAGTGGACCGCCATCAACGCCTTGGACTTGGGTATGCCTGTCACTTTGATCGGTGAAGCCGTCTTCTCCCGTTGTTTGTCTGCTTTGAAGGACGAAAGAAAATTGGCCTCCAAGACCTTACCAGGCCCAGCCATTCCAAAGGACGCCATCAAGGACAGAAAGCAATTCATCGACGACTTGGAACAAGCCTTGTACGCCTCCAAGATTATCTCCTACGCTCAAGGTTTCATGTTGATCAGAGAAGCCGCCAAGACCTACGGCTGGAAACTAAACAACCCAGCTATCGCTTTGATGTGGAGAGGTGGTTGTATCATCAGATCCGTCTTCTTGGGTGAAATCACCAAGGCTTACAGAGAAAACCCAGACTTGGAAAACTTGTTGTTGAACAAGTTCTTCGTCGACGCCGTCACCAAGGCTCAATCCGGCTGGAGAAAGTCCATCGCTTTGGCCACCACATACGGTATCCCAACCCCAACCTTCGCCACAGCTTTGTCCTTCTACGACGGTTACAGATCTGCTAGATTGCCAGCTAACTTGCTACAAGCTCAAAGAGATTACTTCGGTGCTCACACTTTCAGAGTCTTGCCAGAATGTGCCTCTGACAACTTGCCAGCCGACAAGGACATCCACATCAACTGGACTGGTCACGGTGGTAACGTCTCTTCTTCCACTTACGACGCTTAGACAAAAGTTTAACCTTCAAGCGTGCACAAGCTTCGGGTACACGGTCGCATATTTATGTATCTATGTGTCTCTATATGGTGTACGCGCTTCAGCGAACAGGTTATAGATAGTAATGTATATGATCTATTATATATTAACAAGTATTGTTTTACTTAACTTCGCTATCCGTGGAACAGTCTCTTGGACAATTCGTAACTGGAAATCATGATGGCACAACTGGGGGCCACTTTAACGACTCTAGCGCTTAGCCCAGTGAACAACGCTTTGTAACCTTCTTGGACTCGGATCTTGTTCAAAAACCGGAACATCGAATCATGCGGTCTCTGTGCCGATGAACTGGGCGTCACGTATTCGATCTGCCATCTAGTCTTCCCAACGTCGAACGGTTGGGTTAAGATCGCAGCCAGGCCGCCACTGAAGCACCCTGTCGCAAAACTGTTCAGGAAATGGGCAGAATGGGACGTCGGGTTCTCCTCTTGCCATACTCTTCGCTTACAAAACTCGTAAGAACTCCAATATATCCCACTGAAGGGAACATCTCTACACAGAGTAATCGTTAGTCCTCGAAACATCGCTTTCGAGACACCATTCTTACGCATATCCAAACGAGTCTCTTCTAGCAGATCCTTGAAGATGGTCCCCGAAGTGACGTCCCTCGAAGATCTAGGTATACTTTGGAACTTCGTTCGCAGTAACTCAAAGGGTGCCACTGATGTGGCGGCAAATAGACGGGCAATCGACCCGCACAGTAAAGGGTTCAAGTGTTGGTAATTGGCAAAATTGTTCAAAGGCGAAATGTCTCTAATGTATTCATAACCTGTGTAGTATACAACATTTGCTGGAATTGCCATCACTAAAGTCAATGAGATGCCCCTCCAAAGAGCAGACATACCTTCTGCGGCAGCAATCTGTCGAAATGCTTGAAATGTCCCTTCAAGCCTGGGTGTATTGGCTGGGATACATCGTATCTTCTCAAAACATGGCGTCTCCCAAAATATCTTACTCAATTCTGTCTCGCCTTGAGTGGACATCCTGGGTAACTGGGACACGGCCACACTTTCTAACGAATTCACGGCTATTTTAGACGGCTGCGGACATGTACATCCAGGCAACATCTCCTGTTGTTGTAAGCGGATCCTAATAACATCCATGGGGGTCAGTATGGCTGAAGTAACCAGCGACCCAAAGGTTGCACTCAACATTCTTTCCCTCAATGTCAGAGTACCATGTTCACTCATCACTCTTTATGCATATATAGTCATTCTACAACCGAGAGTATCTACTACAAAAAGTTCTTGACCTTATGAGACCAGGAGGTACTTGTGGGTAACTCTGGGGTGTCATCGCCATTATTACTCACACCTCCAGTGTGATGAATAATTACATCTGGGTCACGTGGAATGTTTCAATCCGTCCCAGTTCACCACTAGTTATTCCTCTTGGATCCCAAGTCGTAAGGGTACCGAGCGGTGAGCAGTGGTGTTCTCTAGCCTGCTAGAAGAGTTCGTGACCTACTACGATGTGATGGTAGAAAGAGAGCGTCCTTTGGAGTTAAGAGACACCATTCATTTCAATTTCCGTTTCTTCAATTTGTTCGATGCCTCGGCAAACCGTTTCCCCATCTTGACATTAAAGTTATCAGCTATGTATTCCTTGGGGAAGAATTGGTCGAGTTTGGCTTGGTTTTTACTTTTCTTCCGCTTGTTAATGTCAGTGATGAGTGGTATCAGAATTTCATCAGATTTTTCTTGTACCCATCCTAGCTTAACTTCTAAGAAGTCTCTAAGCATATCCAAGTCGGGTACCCCCCATTTAAACTTGGTAGTATCATGATCCACTTCCGGTTCCAAGTAAGCGTTTCTCACGTCTTCACTGGGGAAATTCTCTTCTAAGATTATCTCAGCCTTCACCAATTTTTTCCTTAAATCCTTTTGAAACTTAGTCTCCTTAGACTGTTTAACAGTGTCAAACTGTCCCTCATTATACCATGCTTTGAAATTGTTTAAGTTACCGAACTCGGCTAGGATTTCAACACTGGACACGGGACCAATACTTTTCAAACCAGCAGTGTAGTCACTACCCAGTAATAAAGCCAGTTCGATCATGTTCTCTCGGGTTATCCCTAACTGAGCTTGGATAGATTTCGAATCATAGTATTCCACATATTTCCGATCATGGAATAAATTCTTATAAACATCAGTGCCTCCAAACAGAAACACATCACTATCATCCGTGATGATCCCATCGACTAATGACAAGGTCAGCAACTCCGCACATTGAGCCTCCGCTTCCATTGGCGCTGTAATGAAAGGTATCCCAAACTTTGACAATAATTCTTGTACATCATCAATCATCTGTGGTGTCACAGCATCTGCATCACGTTTCTCTTTTGTTTGCTCTTCAAACAGTTCATCTTCCAAGAAAGCAGTTTCAGCCAAACGGCTGCTTGGAGGGTTATGCAATTCGTTGACAGTAAAATTATGGAAACTCTGTGCTTCTTTCCTAAAATTTTCTACCATTTCTTCCTCTTCTTCTTCCGAAAACTCATAATCATAAGTAAGTACAGGTTTTTGACTCCGGTTAGCATCTGTTCCTTCGTGTATTGTACTATCGACAGGTTTATCATTTGTCTCTAAGTCAGGATTGTGTTTTTTAGTAGAATCTGCTATTACAACAACCTCGTCATCACTTCCAGATGACATCAGCTGATTTTGTTCCTTTAATAGTTCATCGGCATGTGTACCACTTAATAGCTGGTAGCTTGCATTCGAACTAGTGTCTTTAGTTGGAACCACGTCGGTAATTCGATCTTTCACGAAATTAGTGTTACTGAATGGGTTCTCGTAAACGGGCTTGTGCGCCTCTTGAAACCATTGAGGCTCCTGATAAACTGGTTTTTTAGGCTCGCTCTTGCTAGCAGTCTGTGATTGCTTACCTTTTTGAAACAAAAATGATTCCGCTTTGTCATCCCCAAAGAAAAAGTTCAAGTTTTGCTCTCCTTCAGATAATTTTGGCAAGTCTTTATTAACCGCCACATCCTTTGCTTTCACTTCAGGTACATCAAGAACTTTTCTCTCGTCCTTCGCTAATGCGTTTATTGCGTGTATTGATTTTGGAACACTAGCCTTTGTAGGTTTCTTAGTCGAAGATTGATTTTTTAACTGAGCTTTTGATCTTTGAAACTGTTCTATCGCCTCTATTTCTTTAAGATTTTGCAAATAGTCACTATCTTCATCTTCACTCAGTGTTTCTTGCGGTAATTGAAGATTTTTTCCTTGTTCTGAAACCCATTCTTGCCGTATTTTTTTCACTGGCGATAGCTCAGTGACCCTAGTATCTAGAAAGGCTTTGCTTCCAATGGACTGTTTATTACTTTCAAATTGCGTTAATCTACCAGCTTTTAAAGAATAATCAAAGTTGTCCTTCTTGTTGGCTGGATTACTGACATCCACTTCTTCCCAATCGATTTCATCTTCCTCATCGGCATCTACATCATTGGTTTTGGAAGCTGGATATTCGGTATCAATCGGAATAGCCTTTTGAGCCTCGGACCCATCAAATTCTCCAAAACCCAACGTCCACCCATTCTCTGTCTTTGTCAATTTGTATTCTTTGTCCCTTTGGCCGGCAATCCTATTTGTAGAGCCTTCTTCGTCTAGCTTTGAAGCTCCACCATCATGGGTCCCTGTCGCGCTGATTAGTTTTTGAGTGTAGAAGTTTCTTCGTTTCACCATATCGATCTGGAATTTGGAGAAATCCAAACTGTCTGGGAACACCGTTTCTAATTGTTCCTTCGTGTACCCCATCCTCAGCCGAGATTTTAATCTTAAACTGGATAATATTTGATACTGCATAGCCTTGGGTAACTCATCGAATTCTTTGGACGCAGGGTTAATGTCATCCAAGTCCAATTCATCTATAGTGTTTTCAACCTGGTCATTGAGCAAGACGCGTCTTTGTCTCTCCTCATCGAAGTTGGCATTGATTCTTTGATCCGTGGTATCGTAAAGAAACCCGTCGATGTCAGGTAAATCCCAGTCGTCATGATGTTTGAACACTTTGGACTGTATTTTCTTTGGAGAATCGTCACCACCACTTCTCTGTTGTTCTTTGTTGTACAGCTGCACAGTCAACAGTTTTCTCGCTGTCCGAGAGGCGTTGTCCCGCTTACCTTGCCTCAACTCGTTTCTTTCCCTTATCGTGTCCCTCTTTAAAGCAGGAACACCACCGTCAAACACGAAGACAGGTTTCACTCCGAAGTACAGTAGCTTACAAATCCTCCTAAAAAACCCAGTGATGTGACTATTCTTCAAAGCGTTTCCTTCAGAATCTCTCATAGCTTTCAAAAACTGATAGATCCAGATCGATGCATCGATGGCCATCCTCTTCTCTTCTAACGATTCCAACCGAACGGGTTTCGCAGTCGGGCCCACGATATTCCAAAACGAATGAACACCCATATCGATGCACTCTCAACTATATTACCCAAAGACTTCTGTATCCATAAGTCGTTAAGAAACGTCTTCCTGTCTCAGTCTCACTGATTTATAAGCTTATCAAACGCAGTAAAGTACTTAGTTACTCTCGACAAAAAATAAACTACAGCCCACCAGCTGTTCTATCTGACTATTATAGAACTCTTCAGCCAAATCAGACACATGCTCAAGCAACTAAGACCCTGCCAACACAGAGTATCAACGGTCGTCCTGGCTCCAGGCCATTGTCACTGCATGTCCCGAATCTGTGTCACGTGATGATTTTGGTGTGTAAAAAAAAGAAGATGTTTCAACCGAGGTTCGAACTCGAGACCTTTGCCGTGTAAAGGCAACGTGATAACCACTACACTATTGAAACATGGAACTTCGTGCTTGGTTTGAAAATTGGATCCGCAAGCTGGGGTCCAACACGGTCGCCGTAGAACGACTCGTGAACGGGCGCCAGTTGGCACTGGCTGTGGCCCGTGCCTGAGCCTAACCCACCAGTGTATCTGTTTAGCTCCTTGGTGCGTGCAACGCGCTCTTGTGCAACTCGCTCTTGTGCAACTGCGCAACCGGAGACCTTGTGGATACGCCCGGATTTGACGGTGCAGCTGGTGACCGGGTGTCCTGTACACCTTCCGCTCTGCATGCGTGAGGGGATCCGTTTGTTGCCCAGTGAAATCGCCGTGCAATTGCCGTGCAATCGGAGTCCCTGCCAAAAACGACACTGACACGTGACAAGTGGTCCCTGCTGACACTGTGCCAGGCCACACCAAAAGGGGGTCCAAACTCTGAGGCTTGAGCTATTCGCAAAGAGTCGGGCAGAGTCTACAATTGGAGGTGTAGTCCCCTGTCCGGACTGTCATTACGAGTCGTATGAGAGCCGTCTAAGAGTAATCGTTGAATAATAATTGACGTTATTCCTTTTTGCCAATATATTTTCTTCCTGTTAATAATCAAATTTAATGACTTCGTCTAATTAACGTACGGTAGAAAGAGCGTTCGGGTATGCATTAGCATTCGGTGCAGTGTCAAGAGTTTTTTCAAGTTACGTTTTTTTCTTACACTTGCTTCAAGATCTGTCCACCTTGGGATGAGTCCCTGTTTGTGCATATTGCTGCAGCGCTCTTAACGAGAATCGTCTAATATGGCATAGTTGTCCGTGTTAATATATAATTAATTTTATTGCTCTGTTTCTGTATAAATAGGTACGATTTTCTTGTTCGACGCACTTAAGTAGGACCCTGTGATTCTGTCGACAGATCTTGCATTGAGTGTGTGACACATCTTCCCAACTTAGTAGCACCCCATGGTAGTGATGGAGGTAAACAGTGCTGCTCAGAGTGACTCTGAACTAGTGCACAGAACAACTGTGAACGACAAGGAAATCGACCTTTTCGTTGAGGACTCTAAAAAATTTGCTACTGATTCTTACGAGAAGGAGATTTCCAGCACTACTAGCAACACGGACGACGATGGCGTCCCGTCGTTGTCGCACCCGTTGGAGAAGAAGATCTTGAAGAAGATGGACATGTTTTTGATTCCATTGATGATGATGATGTACTTCTTATCGAATTTGGACAAATCCAATATCGGTAATGCCGAGGTGGCAGGTTTATCCAAGGACCTACATTTGAAGGGGAAGGAATACAACACCTGTGTGACGGTGTTTTTTGGTACCTATATTTTGTTTGACCCAGTCGGAGCCAACCTGTTGAAGATCTTGGGCCCGCCATTGATGATGAGTTCTGCTCTATTGGCATTCGGTACAATCTCGCTGTGTACCGCGTGGGTGAAGAATTACGGCCAATTGATTGCTGTGAGGTTGCTTTTGGGTGCGTTTGAAGGGATGATTTATCCTGCGATTAACATGTACTTGTCTGTGTGTTACAGAAGAGAACAGTACGCTATGCGATTCGCATTTGTGTTCAGTGCCGCGGCTCTCTCGTCCTCGTTTGGCGGGTTGATCAGTTACGGTTGTTCCAAGATCCATGGGTCTTTAAACGCATGGCAATATATTTATATCGTGGAAGGTGCCATCTCTTTGGGGTTCGTACCATTCTACTACTTCGGTTTGAGCAAGAACTTGGAAGACTCGTGGTTCTTTAATAAAGAGGAGAAGGAATACGTCAAGGAAAGGTACAAGACCATGCACACTTACGATCCAGACCAAAAATTTGAATGGTTTCAAGTGAAACTGGCTGTTAAGGATATTAAGACGTGGGTCTGTGCCGTCGCACTATTCGGTATCGATTTGACCACATTTGGGTTAACGATCTTCTTACCCATAATTATCACCAGTCTAGGGTTCACTCATGTGAAGGCGCAACTGATGACCGTTCCCGTGTTCTTCTTAACCGCTATAACGTTTTTCGTCTGTGCAATTTGGTCGGATCGTATCAAGTTAAGGTCTCCGTTCATCATCGGAGCATGCTTAACCACCTCCGTCGGGATAAGTATTGTCCTGGGGTCCCAAAACCATGCAGTCAGATATTTCGGGGTTTACATCCTGTGTATGGGCATCTACGTCAACGCTGCGTGCAACTGCTTATGGCTGAGTGGGAACAATGGTAATTACTTCAAGAGAGCTGCGGCACTCGGGATCAACCTGTTCATAGGGTCCAGCTCCGGCTTGGTCTCGGGCCAGATCTTCCTCGCAAAGGAGAAGCCAAGATACATCAAGGGCCTCTCAATCACCCTAGCGTTCCAAGTGTTTGCCATGTTTTTAACAATCTTGCAAGTATGGCTATACTATAAAGAAAATTTGAAAAAACGCGCCATCATCAAACATTGCCAAGAGATAGGTGAGCCAATACCTTATGACGAGAAATTAAGTGACTTGAACCCTGAGTTCACTTACATGTACTAGGAACGTTCGCAATTTAGACCTAGTCCAACTGTATAATATTTTAATATATTCGTTAATTTTTACGAAATGACATTGATAACACCCAAAGCTATATGTGCCGATCTACCCACCAAGGAACAGACTTCCCTTGACCTTACGAGACCCTGACGTGCAAGACCCTGGCATCCGTGCCTTTGTCCCGTGCCCCGGACCGTGAAGTCAGGGTTTTGAATTAGGGCTTTATTGTATAACTTCGGGTAACCCTTTTGCTCAGTTTTGTGAAAAAAATTGACTTGTGAACCAAAGTAATAAACAATGGTGAACACACATAGAAGTGGCATTTCGGAGTGCATACCTTGTCTATATCATCATACAGCAACTCTTTACAAGTCTGACAGTTACTCCTCGTGTTACCACGCCTATATTGTGGAGAGATTGCATTCGAATTATCCGTTTTGCGACTCTGACTGTTGGATTTTCCCGTTTTAAAGACACTGCAAAAATATTGATACGCGGTTGAAAGAAGTGTTCAGACGGTCTATCACTCTCTGTACTGGGCTCTATAGGTATCAGAAATGGCATATCCTCCGCCTCCTCCACCGCCAGCGAGACGGCTCTCCGATAAGAAGCGGTATTACTATAATAATAACCCCAACCGCAGACCTTCTCATGTGAAGAGGTTTGGGAAGAAACCGTACGCTAAGGGCTATCCTCTTAGCTACGGCTCGTCGGAAATAAATAGCGCAACTCCGAGCTATCAAGCTGCGATAATGAGCAGCAACGTTAGTGCGCCAACGGCGACAACGACGAGACCTTCTACACCTTCGGACTCTTCTCCGAGACCAAGCCGATACGAACCTAGTTTGGCTGCAAAACCGGTCTCAGCAACGCATAGTGGTACTAACTACAATGTGGCGGCGCCTCTAAGTTCCCATAGCGGTACTCCGGCCACTCCAACTGCATATGTGTCTTCCAGTGGGGCACCTGCTTCTAGTAGATCTTCAACTAGTAGGTATAATCCGACTTCAGATTACATGCACACCTCTAAGAGTTTGCCGACGGGGGCCAATGTCGGTCAAGTTTCTTCAAGCCAAGCTCTGGCCATGCTAGGTAAATCATCGTCGGACGTGCCTCCAAAATCAAGGTACTCAAAGACTTCGTCTACGGATGCTTCACGTGTGTCTCATAGCGTGGCCAGCATGAGCCAGCCTCAACACACTAGTAGCAAACCAGTTACCACACCTTCGAACTCAACGAAACCGCCAATGGCAACGGCAACAAAAACAGCAGCAGCAGCAAGTGATACTGACACAACTACCACATATGCATCCGTTCCTATAAACTCCCATACTCCTGTACAGCATAACAAAGATGTACCGAAACCGTCAACTAGTGCTAGTGTTGGGTCCAATACTCCTACGAGTAGATACAATCAATCTACACAGCATGCTTCCGCTATCGCGTCTCAACCCAAGCTACCGGAGGCAGTACCAGCAGCGAACTACCCAAGTAATACAACAAGATACAGGCCGAGATCTGTGGAGTTCCCCACGTCCGAGCCTTCAAATTTTAATACTTACCCTTCCTCATATGGCAACCGATCATCACATTCGATATCGGCCTCCTATCATAACCCAAATAGCTCTAGCAGTGTTTTTAGTAGGAGCAATAAATGGAGGTCAAGTGTAGGACACTTGCCTAGTCTATCTAATACAGCTTCAGATGGGACTAATAACACTCTCAACAAAAACTCTCTGGAAAATTATGGAGCATCTGCTACCAATACCGCCGGTATCGTTGGGTCTACCACTCCTGTAAATAGCAGTACTTTTTATACTAGACGTCCCAATAATTTGTGGAAAAATTCCAGCGGCAACTTCTCGTCAGATAATAGTTTTACTAGTGGTAGCAGGTATGATAGCAGGAAGAGTTTTACTGACGTTAACAAACTAATGAAAGATGACCCCGCGTCTAGTGATATCCACACTACCGCTAGTAACAATGAGAATCAAACAGCAGCCCCTCATTCGCACACTTCGACTTTGATAAATTCTGTAAGGCAAACGACGAGACAAACTGAAAGACAGGTTTCGTTAGATCATAAGAGAATTGATTTATCAAGACACGAAAGTGAAGCACAAAATGAAGGGAGTGACCAAGAAGTTGAACAACCAATAGTGAAAGAGACTAGACAAAGTATTGTGAAAGATCTGATCTTGGAACCTCCAATGGAACAGGTGCAAGGATCGAGTTCATTGTGGAATACTTCCAGAGATGCTTCGGATCAAAAAGATGAGGTTAATGATGACGAATTTTCAGAAGATGAGGAAGTAAACAAACTAATAGCAAATGAAGTAAATGGCACTGCTATGCCATTCCAACGAGATGAAATTATCAACTCCGTGATGAAATCCTATCAAGAGACGAACGAGATTCCTCCTATGCTCTATGAGCATATTTCCGACCCAAAAGTTTTGAAGACAGATTTCAAGATAGTTAGAGAGAAACTTCCCTGTATTAAAGCGTATTCGACTCCTAAACATGAGATAGATGCATGTATTTTCCCACTGACTGAAGTTGCAACAAAGCTATGGGATCTTAAAAATAGATCCAGGAAGGAGAGGATTTCGAAACAGAAATATCTTTTACATTCTCCTATCAAGTCATTGGAAGAGTATCCCTTTTACGAACAAAATCTTTTGATTTACAGGCAAGCTGTGAGACCCACTTTATTAAGAGCATTAGTCGATCTGTCTAACTATGAAAAAGGCCATTTACTAAAATTGAAAAAGATGTTCTTTTCTTTGCAAGAGAATTGGCAGCAAGATTGTAAACAACTTGAAGAGATAAGCAGTGAAATTATGAAGGACGAGATTGAATATAAGAAGAGGCTTGAACAAGAAGAAGAGGAAAAACAGAAAAAGGAAAGAGAATCTGTTAAAGGCGGGATAGGATCTAGTGGGACTTCTCGTAGAAGAAATCGTGCTGATTTTGTAGATGACGCTGAAATGGAAAGTGTTTTGCTGCAAATCGATCCTGATTATAAACATCATCAAGCGGCTGCCAAGATTCCGGCTATGATAATTGCTCCTATTGAAAAATATTCTATAAAATTTGCAGATGTTAACAACTTGGTCACAGATAAAAATAACTGGGCCTCAAGAGTGCTAACAGATGGGGTCGACAACTTCACAGACAACGAGCATAATTTATTTGTTGAAGGTTATTCGATGTATCCAAAGAGGTTTGGGAAGATATCGAATCATATGGGAGGATTACGAACCCCCGAGGAATGTGTGCTTCATTACTACAGAACGAAAATGACTGTCGATTATAAAAATATCATATTGGAGAGGAATAAAAAGAAAGGCAAACGTAAGAAGAGAAGAGAAAGAGAAGAAATGAGTAACGATTATTCTTTCACTGAATCAAATATTCAAGAGAGTACTGATAATGCAGTCGATATAGATGGCTCAAAGGTTGCTGCGGAGTCAATTGAAACTAATGATTTAATAAAGGAAGATGAAAACTCTGAAATGCTCCCTGCTTCTGAGAGTCATAAGGATGTCACCAACGAGAAGACCGATGTGAATGACGGGCTGACTCCTGTTGGCTTATCTGATGAATTTGTAAGTGAAGAGGAACACAAAAATTCTGTCCCAAATAAAGAAAGCATTGAAACTTCAATCACAGATCAGGAAAGACACGAAAGAGACGTTGAGTATCAAAGCTCCTCAAGCGGTTCTGATAACACTCAAGAAAAACACTTGGGCGTATACAATAAAAGGTCGTATGAGAATATGACTGAAGCGGACTACGCAAATCAAACCACGTTATCAATGGATAACGCCAATGAAACGTATGTGATGGACCCAAGAGACGAATACGAACATATGTCTGGGAACGATATCCTTAGACAAGAAGATGTTAACCCGGATGATCCACTGGGTCAATTACCTAAGAAGAGGCCCAAGTTTGTCTCTGATCACAAGACTAGCTATTGGAGTGTTAAAGAGGCACATTTGTTCCCGGATCTCTTGAAAGAGTATGGCTCTCAGTGGTACCTAATCTCTGAACGATTAGCGACAAAGTCAACGACTATGGTGAGGAATTACTACCAACGCAACGCTGCTCAATACGGATGGAAAGCCATTGTAGAAGAAACCGACGCGAAGAGGAATAACGGTAAATCCCATTCTGTTCATCAGGCACAAATCTTGATTCACCAAGAGCAACAAAATGGTGGTATGTTCCCCATGGGGATGCATTTACCGATTTTACCTAACGGTATACCAGCTCAACAGAAACCAGCACTGGGTCTTTTTTCAAACGGCTCAACCAGACCAGAGAGCTACACTCCACCGAACCTTGGCAACATAACCCCTGTGGGGTTACAACCGTACGTCGAGTTCGGTAAACACCCGCTCACGGGTCTACCACCTCCGAGACTACCTTCTATACAACTGAACGTCGGTCAGGGAGAAAGACAAGACGGTATGGTCCACGATGAGTACAGTAGCATGGACAGAGAAAAAAATCCTGCACATCACAACCGTGATTTGAACATTAAGAATTTTCTTAACAATGCAACCCCAGTGCGTGTGCACCAGGACACTAAATCCAGCTCTATCTCCTCGCTTCTGAACCCCGTAGCCGCGAAACATGTCGAAGCAGAGCCCACCTCATCGAGCTCGGCAACGCAGCAGGACCCACACATCGCCGTCCCAACCGCTTCGAAACCCAGACTCTCTGACTTCTCGCACGACCCACTCGCTGCCTTGGCAGCAATAGCATCTGCTCCAGAGAACATACCTCCTGGGGTGAGAAACTCATCCGCTACGTAACATGGACATTTGGCAATATGGATATAATTCTGCCCAAAACCTACAGGCCGGTCCACGGCCTGTTATGTAGGACTATGTACTTTAACTCATTGCGCAACCGTACAGGCACCGACCACGAGACCTCAATACACCCAGCACTCACTGCCCCAGACCCTGCGAACCCCAGGACCCCAGGCTCTTAGTTCCCCGGGTCCTCCTCACGTGACACATGTTTTGTTTGCGGCTTTTCGCGTTTTCTGTCAAACTTTGCGAGGCCATCGTCGTATTGCTCATCAATGAATTCTCGATAAACTTCACATGCAAGTAGCCATTGTTCTGAGAAGAGTTGTTATTTAATGCTTGAAGCTTCGCTACTCATTGTCTTAACAACTCAGATCCGTCGTCTTTTGTTCAATAACGTGAATTGACACCATAACAGGAGAAACTAGATCGTTAAAGATGGATGGAACGACAGATACGTATGTGGCTCCCATGGTGAATAATTTGCCATTCTGGAGCCAATTTGTCCCTACAGTGGATCGTCCCTTCTTCAACGTATATTTGTGGTCTCATTTCGATTACTACGTTGCTAAGTTGACCAACGGATATTTCGTTCCTCATAATTTCAAATTTGTGGCCGGGAAGTTGCCATTAAGTACTTTACCAGAAGTCATTGGCGCGATTGCTCTGTACTATGTGGTGATCTTTGGTGGTAAGTTCTTACTCAGGAACTCGAAACCTTGGAAGTTGAATGCTCTTTTCCAAATCCACAATTTATATTTGACGTCGGGCTCGTTTGTGCTGCTGGTTTTGATGGTGGAACAATTGATCCCCATGATCTGGAGACACGGGCTGTTCTATGCGATCTGTGACATTGGCGCGTGGTCTCAACCTATGGTGACGCTGTACTACATGAACTATATCGTTAAATTCATCGAGTTCATCGACACTGTGTTCTTAGTGTTGAAGCACAAGAAACTGACTTTTCTTCATACTTACCATCACGGTGCTACCGCGTTGCTATGTTACACTCAGTTGGTTGGTAACACCTCGATTTCATGGGTGCCAATCTCTTTAAACCTGGCCGTGCATGTGTTGATGTATTGGTACTATTTCTTAGCTGCTAGAGGTATTAGAGTGTGGTGGAAAGAATGGGTCACCAGGTTCCAAATCATCCAGTTTATCTTAGACATTGGATTCATTTACTTCGCAGTGTATCAAAAGATTGTTTCGACAAGGGCTCCGTTCTTGCCCCACTGTGGCCACTGTGTCGGCTCCACCACGGCGACTTTGGCTGGTTGTGGTATCATCTCTTCGTACTTGGTCTTATTCATTAGTTTCTACATTAATGTCTACAGAAGAAAGGGAACAAAGACCAGTAAAGTTATCAAGAGAGCCAAAGGTGGTGTCGCTGCCAAGGTCAACGAGTATGTGAGCGTCGATATGCAGACAGTGGCTACCCCATCTCCTTCTCCTACCCGTCGTAGAAGCAGGAAATAGGCTTGTTATGGAAACTTCTCTTTATATGTTACTTAGAATTAGTATCTTTGCCAAACTTCATCTCGTAAGGACAGGTTTATATTCGGATAACGGTGAGAATTATATATATATATTGTGTCTGCTTATATAGATAGGATGTCAGTCCATCGATTTGTAATTATTATCGTAAGGACAATGGGTTTTTTTTTTCCCTTGCGGTTAAGCAGTGGTCCGGGATGACAGATCCAAGGATCTTTGCATCGATAATTGTAGAGCTTTCTTCACCATCAAGGGCGTTATCTTGGCACCGCCTCCAGTGAGGTTAGCGTGTTTCAACGCACCGTTGGCACTTCTGATGAACGTCATTGTGGAGCGTATACTCGTCTCCTCAGCCTCTGTATCGATGTCAGCCAACAGGACCGTCTTGGAACTCGTTTGCTCCTTGTCTTTATTGTCCTCGGAATCCAATTGCGTCTCCGGGTCTAAGTGAGCCTCCGGGTCCAGGTCTATAAGACCGTAAGTCGACGCATAAGCAACGTTTGCGTCGTTCAATGCTAGGTCGTACTCCCTTGTAGGGTCGCACAAGATCTCGTACGTCTCTCTGATAGTGGCACTCCTGCCTCTAGTCCTGACAGTCATCTTCAAGTCTGTGGCTCTCTCGTCGATGAACGTCTTGGGAAGTTTAACTGTCCGCAGAGCATACATTAACGAATTCCAGCATAGATCGAAGACCGGACCAGTACGGCTGAAAACATTGATCTTGGCGTGCAAAGTGAAGGACCAATTCTTCTTCGACTTGAAAGTGCTGGAAAAATCGTTCAACTCATCGTCTTCATAAATAATCTCCGTCTCTCCAGTTGCGTGTGTGACTCTAATCCCGGGACTGACTTTCAAAGACTGACTCGGTATCAATTTCGAACGCAATACGTCGTCGTATATCCTTTGAGACAGAGTCATTTCTTCGTCGGTACAGGCACCAGTCCTACCTCTCTCTACTTCTACTTCTGGGAAAACCGGCGCATATAGCGAGAAATCGTCCTTCGTAGCCCCGGGGAAAAACTGCGATTCATTGACCTCCATAATCTTAGCTGTCACTGTCGTGATCACAATCGTATCACCAGATCTCAAAACGTTCGAACCCAACACACTGTTTTCCTTTTTGTATTGGCCGTACCTCGACAGTATATCGTTTTCGTTCAAACTCACCTCTCTGAACTCTTCAAAAGTCCTCAACGAGGGCCTCACACCCAGCGAAAGGTGTCGTTGTAGAAAAAGCTCCGGCGATATCCTTCCAAGAACCGCAGGTGAAAATGTCACTGGTGTCACAGAAACTGTCTTATTCTCGTCCATTTCTCTCACTTTTTTTTCCACTCACACCACTTTTCCCTTGTTTCCTAGCGTTGCACCAAGCCACAAACTTCTAACAGCCTTGTTGCTCCTGATACAACGACCCTCCCAACAATCGCTCCCGTAGCGATGAGCTTCAAACTCAAATAATTTTTCAAGAGCATCAAATCCGTGGGCCGTGATATTTCAGTTAAACGACTTGGAGCTTGAGAAGGTCTTAAGAAGCTCTCTTCGGTTAATAGGGGCTGGTATGGTGTTGAGACGAATTGGCAGTAGTGGATAGCTGAGCAAAAGTGATGGGTGTTACAGTGGTAGGTTCTTTGAATTACGATTTGGTGACATACACGACGAATGTCCCGCAAGCCGGTGAGACTGTCAGGGCAGACCGGTTTGAGACGCATGTTGGCGGGAAAGGATTAAATCAAACGGTGGCTATTGCGAAGTTGAAAGATCCGAGCTGTCAGTATACTGTGAGTATGGTAGGTAACGTTGGTGACGATGAGTTTGGGAGCCAGTTAGTGAACGCTTTGGAAGAGCATCATGTCGATGTGGCCCATGTGAAGAGATTGAAAGATGTGGAGACCGGGGTAGCTACTATTTTGGTAGAGAGTTCTACAGGTCAAAATAGGATCCTGATCTCTGAAGGCGCCAATGGTAAGACTGTGTACTCTGGTGAGCAATTGAATGCGATTTTCAGTGAGACGTCTTCTGAAAGGGAAATGGTTGTTTTCCAACAGGAAATTCCTGATCCGTGCTCAATCATGCATTGGTTACAGAAGAATCGTCCTGAAGTCCAAGTAGTGTTCAATCCATCGCCTTTCCAAGCTTTGGAGAAAGACGATTGGTCTTTAATTGATATTTTGGTTGTGAACGAAATTGAGGCCGTGCAGATTCTGGAAACCGTGTTCGAAAAGGAGGTGATCACCAAATATAAGAGCTTAGTTGAGAAGGACTTTATCCAAGGGTATAAGAGCATCTGCCAGTTGTTTCAGGAAAGTTTAGTGAATCCATCGAAATTGGCCATTGTAGTGGTGACTTTGGGGTCTAAAGGTGTCCTATATACTTCAAGACAACAAAGTGACATCAAATATTTGGAAGCTGTTTCTGGTGTGAAAGTAGTTGACACTACTGCTGCCGGTGATACTTTCTTGGGCGCCATGGTTACTCAGCTTTACCAAGGTAAAGAATTAGAAAGCGCAATTAAATTCGCCACTAAAGCTAGCTCGATTACAGTTCAAAGGAAAGGTGCCGCGGAAAGTATTCCAACATTCTCAAGCATGCAATGATGGAAGGGGAATTTCACGTACTGGTTAAATACTTTATTATTCTTACTGATTGATGGAATGTCGTTTTTTTTTTCATTTGAAATTGTATAATTAGGATGTTATTTATCGTGTTAATATTACAAAGACATTCTGTAGATTGTCATAACTATAGTCATTATTATTGCTCTTGTGGAGGTGTGGCCTCTTTTTTTCAGTCTAAACAGCACTCCTTGGAAGCAGTCTTAAACTTAATTGGTAAGCCCTGTCATTGTTTTCTTTGTAGAACGTATTCACTTTCCATAATTCACAAAGAATAAATAGTTGTAATGGAGGGATTGGGTTTATGTAATTAGTTTCTAATGCCAAATCATCGTCCATGTCGAAAAAAGTTTCATTCTTGAAATCCTTTTCTGAATTAGAAGTTTCGTAACTCACTTGCATATATTGAAGATTACTGATGACTTTTGCCATTTTCGTGAACTTGTCAAAATTAATAATTTTATTTGGGCGGAAAGAATCTGGGTTCTTGTAAGTTGGGTTACCTTCGTCAATGAAGGTCAGATCCTGAATGAATAAATGGAAATAAGGAACGGATGAAATAGTGGATTTCGAGAATTGTAAATCTCCCATGAAGGCCTTGATTTTGTTTCTATAAACGGAGTAGTTGTGATTTGGGTGAATGATTCTAGTCAAATATTTCAATAACGCTCTGTCCTTAACAGGAAGTTCGATCCATAGCTCATCGAGACGGCTGATGGCGTGACTCTGCAAAGTCGTCATAATAGCCGTTAGAGAATTGAAGTTCCGGAAAACTAGGCATGAGAGTCCTATCCTCAACCAACACTGAATTCTACGTGTTCTTTCATTGAACGATAACCTGCTACTCAAAATACTTTCTGAAACATAGTTGCAAAACTGATTGGTGAAGTCTAGTGATATCTTTACATTAGGTGACAATTTTGGTTTCTTGAAGTTGATCATCTCAAAAGGTCCAAGTGATAGATATATGTGTGATTCAATAAGTGTTAATTGCTTGGCAACCTCTAATGGGTTTATATCAACGAGGGAGAAATCATTTTGAGGGAAATGGTTTTCAAGGTAATTTGTTGGTATGTCGTTGGCATTTAGATACATCCAAATGTCTAGAAACATACTTATCTTGTTTCCCTTTGAAAAATCATATGTGGATAATGACTGATATTTCGAAAGAAGTCTGTTAATATTGGAAAAATTCTGATCCGTCAAAAGTGTAGAGTTGCCAATATTAATGACTGGCAAGGGCAAGGACATATCCTTCGCAGCAGACAGGTCGCTCATGTTTGTAAGTTCGTATTCATCGATCAACCTCTCATTCAGGGATAGTATCGATGACTGTATACTTAGTGCGGAGGAAGCCTCAGATATAATAGAGTCGTATTTTTTGGATGATAATGGTTGAGAGTTGATTTGATTGAAAACTGTGTCTTTTTCTGAATCATATTTTGGTAAACCTTCAGCAAGATTATTGTCCCTTGCTTCAATATCGGAAAGGTATATAATTTTCCTGAACAGATAAGAAGCAAGTTCAATAAGAATTTTTGACTGGATTGGCAAATGTGAAGAGAGGGATTCATTGAAGAAATTAACAAGGGTTGGTAAAACACTGTAATCAGTTTGATCCCAGAAGCTCTCCATCCATTTTTGGAATATACTGCACACAAGTTTCCTTCTGTTCTTGATACGCGAGTTTCTTGAGGAATAAGTACCGTTATTCGATTCGTAATCGTAAATGGCAGATTTATCATCTGTGTCAAATCTGCTTATTAATCCTGTAACCAAATCGGTCGGTTTTCCGTAGATACGAAACGTTAAAAGGAAAGATGATACAAAAAAGTCCTCTGGTTTATTCATTTCGTCGGTAAGTTTGAAAATCAACCCTCTTAGCGATGCAGAAATCACATTGTTCTCTTTATCTAGAGTAACCTCTCTTTGCATGAATTGTCGGTTGTTGATTTCCTGATCGTAGTCTTCGAAGTACTGTGACGATGTAGGATGGTTTTCTTGTGTATCATCCGAGATTTTGAATTTTTCGAAAGTTGACTCTCTGCTGAAGGGTTTGGATGATATCTCCAGATCTAAAGTATTTTTTGGTTTATGATTTTCTAGGACAAATACGTCTTCTTCGTGGTTAAGTAGGGAATTCAAAAAGGATGATCCGCTGACGGCAAAACTATATCTTGAATTACCACCAGCACGAAGTGTTGAATATCTTGCAATATTTTTGTACTGGTCTCTCTGTGGATCATTTGTATCGAAAACACTTTTATTACCGTTCTTATGCTCCTCTTTGAGTTTCTTCTTGAGCCCTAGTGAAGCCTTTTTGAGGAAAAGCTGTGGGGTTATAACCATGCCACGATAATCGGGATATTTTTTCGCAGATTCAAGTTTGAAGTCTCCGATTAACCTTAGATAGTTGGAGCAACCTGATACAATGTTTGAAATCAATGGAGTCATCTGAGAAATGATTTGAATCAGGTGTTTACCTTCTTCTGAGTATTCATAAATATCTTCAGAGATTGAGATTATCTTTTGACTTTGATTCTTTTCATGTACTTCTTCTTCAATAGTTTTAGTCACTAGTCCCTTGATAGAGGAAACTAGCTCTGAGACCAATCTCAATAATGGGTCTAAACTTCTATCCAAAGTGTCATCATACGCATATTCATATTTTTGTTGAATCGTCGAGGAACACGATTTAGAGATATAGAGCAATTCTCTAAGAAGCATTATCATTTGATGGACCATTTGCTCTAAAACTTCACATCCCGGAGTATTATGCTCAATAATATCTAACCGTCCTAAGATTATACTGATGTAACTAAATAGAATGTCATATGTTTCGTTCAATCTTACTAATGCCATTGGTGGTTCCTTTAGATATTTTATACCATCAGGTGTTTCGTTCTTCCTCGATTGGGATTGTTCCCTGTCATTAGAGAAATTTTTGTCTCGAGAGACATTATTAAGAGAAGAGTATTTTACCTGAGACCAATAGTTGTAGAATTTGAAAGCTGTTGTTAAGACATCAAAAAGAATCGAGATTAACTTTTTCGTTTCCTTTTGTGAGTAAGTCTTTTTGTAGTGGTCAGCTTTGATCATCAGGTTGTACCATTCGGCTAATAAGTGTTTTCTAGTCTTTCTTATGTTGTCATTGGATTTCACCATTTCATCTGTTCTTGACATACATTCAGTACACTGTAGTAGGTACCTGACACCGTCTCTTATAGAGTTGATTTGTTGTATCCTATTGGAAGTGTCTTGCTTGTTGTTAAATGCATCTATAAGAAACTCAGCACTTGTGGATAAAATCTTTTCGAGAGGTTTTCTAGATTCGATATATTGTATCGCGCCTTGGGTTTGTGATGATGATCCATTTGAGTGATTGGTCGCACTTGCAGACAAGATTATATCAGAGAAGTAATTGAAGGGAACCCAGCCTCTTTTCCCATTTCTTATCAGTGTTACTTCCCCCCACCCTGATTCGTCTACTGTGTGAACAAATGCAACATCTTGCTCGTCGAAGGAAAGGCATATTTTGATGTCGTCTGAGTTTCCAAGAGTGTTAGCATCGAAACTGTGAGTCGCTATTATGAATAAGTAAAAGTTTTCTTCGATATTTTGTGGGGCGCCGTGCTGAGTATTTGCCATTGATTCATTTTCATGTTTAGTATTGTTAGCTGGTTCTTGGTTTCTAGTTCGAGATACTGTTACTGCTCTCTGTAAGTTGGCGTCCCTTTGAGGCAGTAGAACATCTCGAGTTGTTTTATCAAGATTAAATGTTGGGTCATCGTAACTAAAAGCGTTGGAAGAAGATCTGCTTTCTATCGATTCAAGTGTTTCTTCAAAGGTGTACAAGGAATTGCTTGTTTGTAGAGTATCATTACCGGCATTGCTCTCATCGTCTGTCAAGGCCGCCTGTTGTGCAGACTGGTTTTTGATTAGTGGTAGTATGCTTCCTAAGGACGTATGCTTTTGGGTAATATTTTCCTTAGAGAGTAAGTCGAGGTCTAAGCCGTTGACCTTTTCACTACTTGTATTGGCAAATGAAATCCCCAATCCCTTATTACCTATAGTTACTGAGGATGAATTTTCTTGTTGGTCTATGTAAGGGTGATATCTCGGCGGTATAGTTAATGTTGGAGTCTCGGTATTGCTCTTTTGGTTTTGTAAAAGAAACGGTGTCTCTTCAGGTTGCTCTTTAGCGTTTGTATCCCTGTAGCTTATTTCAGAAGCAATTGAAATGTTGTCATCGACTCCGAAGGAATTTGCAGTCGCGTAAGACCCGGCGGTGGCTATAGACAGGTTAGATTCGTTCAACGGCAGCCTCTCGCTGTTATCGAACAGTTTTTGTATAATCTCATTGGCGTTATACGGCGAGTCGTCTAGTTTCAGAGGTGTGGTTTCTGTAATTGTTGGACTGAGTTGAGAAAATCGCGTCTGTTGCAGAAATGGAGTACTAGTGTCTCTATCCTCTGGCATTAGATTATCTGTGATGTGCTGAACGGTAAATTTAACCAGAATACTCTAGGTATGTGTATCCAGTTTTTGGGCGTGGTATTTATGAATTTTAACAGCACGAGTAGGTACTGGTAGGCTTCTGAGTGTGATATAATGGTTTGGTGGTAACCTGAGCAAACTGGCTTTTAATAATTTTTCGGAGCACGTGAAGGCACTGGAGATCTTTTCACGCGTTTAAAAATAACATGAATTGGAAAGGCTGAGCTGGTAGTAAAGGTTGGTGCATGCTTTCCAGTGGGATGGTAGTCTGGCTGTTCGGTGGAGCACCTGTAAGATGCAGGGAAGTGTAGTACGAACTGTGCATCAGCATCCCGTTGAGGAAAACCAAAAAAAATTAAAGAACTCCTCATAGGGGGCTCGAACCCCTGACATTTCGGTTATCCTTGCTTAAGCAATTGCTTAAAAGCCGAACGCTCTACCAACTGAGCTAACAAGGATGAGTTCTTCAACTTTGTGAAAAAGTCTGTAAAGTATACTGTGTAGGAAGCTTGGCTGTAAGTTGCTGTTGCAGAGCGTTTAATTACGTGTTTAGGCGATACCACATTTGTACGCATGTTTGCAAGTGTATTCTGGACATGGAAATAGCAGCATGGTTCGTGTGTGG
The DNA here is from genome assembly GCA_003708845.3 of Sungouiozyma intestinalis. NCBI lineage: Eukaryota > Fungi > Ascomycota > Saccharomycetes > Saccharomycetales > Saccharomycetaceae > Sungouiozyma > Sungouiozyma intestinalis. The sequence goes on along the minus strand of PPOJ03000039.1, from coordinate 3,300 downwards.
ATTGGTAGGTCTGTACGTGCGCTGTGAGGAAGCGTGTCTTTGTCAGAAATAATGGCAACAGTGCAATAGATAGTAACAAAAAATGACTGGAAATAACGTCTTTATCAAAATAATGTTTAACCTCAATATTATATTCAATATTGGAAGTAAAAGGGTTGCGTCTAGGTAGAAACTTAGATACAGTAAGTACAATATCTAGTATTTTTGAAGTACTTTTTTAATAGCAGCAATGTTGATGAAACGTGAATTTAATAATTGTTGATATCGCAATTGTAACGGCAATGATGGCGGTATCAATAATTAAGTGTGTGCTTGAAATGAAGGAAGCGTAGCTCTCTTGAGTGTATACTAATTGATGTTCATGTTTGATAGTGAATAAATTAATATTTATGAAGTAGGAATTAGTTTTTAAATTTTTCAGTTTTAGAGACAGTAGTCGCAATGTATACATGTATTAATTTATATGTGATAATGCGTTGTGGTTCAAGTGTGGATTGTGTTCGTAAGATCCATGAGGTCTTTGAACCGTGTTGTTTCTTGTTCTAGACGCGCCTCACTTCCTTCTCTTTCGTAGTTTGTAACTTGTTGAACTGTGAACTCGGAACACAGTTTCACCGCTCCGTCTTCAGTTGATATGATTTGCCCTTGCATGTCTGGCGATATTTCTTTCGGTATTAGTTTCTTCCCTCTGAAGTACGTGTGCTGGTTATTTTCTAGGTAGAAATTGTTTTGGAACTCATTCGTTGGGCCGTCGAATTCAATCTTTGCTGGGACCATATGGATGGACACGTTGGAGACACTCATATTTGTGGTAGTATGTAGTGTGGGCTGTATGTTGGATGTTTCAATTGCACGCCATGTCTCCAAGTTAATTGTAACTTGGACTAGTGTTTTGGCTCTGAAATTGTAGGTCACCCGGCTGACATCGCTCGGGGGGGATAAGCCTGAGATGCGAGCGATCTTCCGTACATAGTGATTAGGGCGTAAAACCTGTTTATTGTAGGTCTGCCATTTTTACTGCCAAAATAGGCCATGTTTCAAGGAGGTTTCGCTCAGGGCTCGAGGGCAGGCTCGGGGGTTTCAAGTCTGTTGAGGCTACTTGCCTCTTGTAGAGTTATAATGACGATTTCCCGATGTAGCAAGGAGGTTTGACGTTGGAAGAAAGATGATAGAGCAAATGTTTCAGCTCATCTGTTTGTTTCATTAAGCGTAAAGAGGAGAAAAAGGTGAAGATAATATCAAGACGGACATGAATGTATGGTGGTGAATTGTTTGTGGATGTTTGTTTTTGTTTATGATTTGGTCTAGATATTGTTTATTTATTTTGAGTAATTATAATATTTACTTTGAAATCTATCATGTATGGTACATTTGTCAGTTCTAGTAAAGTAACATATTGAGCGGTTTATACTAACAGTTGATTGCTTTTTTAAAGCTAATATGAGCATTATCAATGAAAGAGAGAGGAAGTACCAAGAAGGATTTAATATGATAGTAAAAGTATGTGTGAAGTGTTGTTGTTGTTGTTGTTGTAGTTTTTGTTGTTGTTACATACTAACACGATGATGTAGGATATTCTCAATTCCGCACTTAGTTTGCATGAAAAGAAGGAGCTTGTAAAAAGATTATATGATAATAGTAGTGAACAACTTAATGGTACTAATAAAAATAATACTAGAACTACTATTTCTAAGAAGAGTAGGTTCTTCTTAGAAAAAGTGTTTGCTAAGAAACATTGGTTAACTAAAGAAGAAAGACAATTAGTGGCAATGAAATGTGGTATAAGTCTTAGTAAAAATTCTCTATTTACTGTTAACAAGCTTCAATATTTCTGGAGATACCTGAATTGTTTTTTCTTTTCTTCTTCGGTTAGAAACCCAATTCTTTATTTGTACTGAAGACAAGCTTGTTGTTTTCTTTAGACGTTCTGTACTTCTCTTGTCCAAATACGGTTTATGCAGGTGTTTTTGGTACCAATCTTCTAGTACTTCAATATTATCTCTTGAGAATCTATGCCCTCTGTAAGAAGCACTATCCTTCTTACTTTTATTCATCATATCTTGTGTAACAACATTGAATACTATTTGCTCCTTCTGAGGCTCTGTTATTTGAGTACTGTCAAAGTGGTTGTATTGAAGCTCCTTTAAAATAGATATCATGGTATTAGACATTTGAAATGTAACTTTAGCTAGAGATCTTTCTTCTTTGGATACAGTCCCTTCATTTAATATCTTTGTTAATTGTAATACTATATCTTGAAGTTCGTTCAGAACTTCAACATTATTTATAAATGTTTTGTTAGGCAGTTTAGAACATATTGAGAATAAAATTCTGTTTATATTTTGAATCTCTCCTTTTGGATTGTTTCTATCCGAACTAGTGTTCAACAAATCTTTGATTAGAATTTTGTTCATGTTTTCTTTGGTATATCTGAGTAACTTCAATCTTGTGGATTCTATTAGTTTGAGAAATATTATCTGGTTTGTATTTATATATCCAATGTAAATTAATAAATTAATCTAGATCTTTATTTTTTTTTGAAACTGTTTTTGAGGTTATATCTTTAAGATGGTGGTTTTGCATAATAACAAAAACCAGACTTCAGCTACTAAGGATATGGTAATCTATAATTGCATAACAGAAAACATATATATATATATATATATATATAAGAGACTTTAGCTCTCTCTTGTATCTTATTGTAATATTTAATTCAAAAGCAAGAAAAATTACAGACAATAATAAGAATAAGATGTATTCCAAAGTACCAGTCTTCAAGGTAAAATTAACTAGAGATAGTAAACAAAAAAGAGTAAACAAACTAGGCAAAAATGTATTACCTAAAAGAAAAAGAGTGAGTAATCTTACTCGGGTGTTTTCAGGTAGGTATTATGATAACGAGAGATATTTTCCAGATCCAAATATACTGAAATTAATAAGAGAGGAACGACCAAATAATATTTTAGATTATGATTTAAATCTCTTTAATATTTTATCATTTTTAGATCCCATCTCTAGATGGGATCTAGAGAATTCGTTGGGTGTAAATAATACATTTGATACTGTTTCAGAAATACGTGAGCCGGAAGAGATTTGTAGAAATGCAAGTTTGAATTCATTTATTGCTTTTAGGGCTTACTACTCTCAATATGCAAAGGGCTTGAAACAGAATACATTGTCCTCGATACTTTCTAAAGCGTGGAATGCAGATACGCATCAGCAAAAATTTTGGGACCGGTTAACGGAACAGTATAAATGAATGAAGGGTTTATACAAAGGGTTCAGGTGTAGTGGTATATA